>CAUYNB010021629.1:0-61269 GCA_963574225.1 Lagothrix lagotricha
CCCAAAGTGCTGGGATTACAGGTGTGAGCCACCGTGCCCAGCGACATTGGGCTTTCATAAATCTTGGTTTTGTTTCTTAAATTGATCAGGACTCAAGTGGGGAAGAGAGTGATTCTGTCTTGGAGTTTATCAAGGACACCAACAAAAGGCCCTGTCATCCACCCTTTCCTTCAATAAGAAGACCTCTGGCCTCTTCCCTCCCCTCCACACCCACGTTTACCAATGCCTGGCAGTGCCAGCTCACCTCTTTCCTCAGCTTTAACCACCTCCCTCATCACCACACTCCCTCTCTTGTCCAGACACTGCCAGCTTCCAGGCAGGCAGAGCCTCCCCACTGCGCCCCCTGCTTCCTGCTTCCCTGCCCCTTGTACCCTGCTTTCCTGGCAGGTGACAGGGACACAGGGAGGTCGGCCTCCTTCCACGCGCTCACTCACCACTTGAAGCAGCAGCTACATTCTATTCCAAGGGGAACACGCCTCATTTCTCCCCCTCCTTTTTTTCTCACTTTCTCTGTGGACAAGGAGTCTATTTTTATTTTATTTCATGGAATTTGTCTTTTGAAATAATTAACCACCTTCTTGCAGCAATTTTTCTTCACCCAGGAATGCAAACTCACATAACACATTGGAATATTTTTTAACACGGCTTTAAATTATGCAGTTGCTGTATTATGATAAATATGTAGGTGGGGGAAGTTGGGGGGATGTGTCCTGGGCCTGGAGCTGGGCTCCGCCCATCCCAGTTCACAGAGGAGGATGGCAGGGGGGGAAGGTGGGGCCCAGCCAAGCTCCCCAGTGGCCCAAAGCAGGAGCCATTCTGGGGTTTTCCATCCTCTGCAAATCCCAGAGGCCCAGAACACAGCTGAGCCAGCCCCCTTCAGTAGGCAGATGGTTTGGATGCCCTACTCCATGCTCCCAATAACCTCAAAAAGTAGGATTAGGACTCCAAGTTCACGGATGTGCAAGCTGAGGTTCAAAGTGGCCAAGAAACTTGCCCAGGGTACTTTGGCTAGGAAGTGGGCTCTTTACACCACCCGCTACTCAGAAAGCTTCCCGGCCAAAATGACTCTCCTGTGACAGCCCGATGACTATTGTATACCTTTATGTTTCTCTTCAGATGTCTCTCTCCTCTCCTCCTCATGCTCAGGTGCTAACCTTATCTTCTTTTTTTTCTTTTTGAGGCAGGGTCTCACAGTGTCACCCAGGCTGAAGTACAGTGACACAATCATAGCTCACTGCAGCCTCGACCTCTGGGGCTCAAACGAGTCTCCCACCTCAGTCTCTGGAGTAACTGGGACTGTAGGCATATACCACCATTCCCAGTTAATTAAAATTTTTTTTTGTAAAGACAGGATCTCCCTACATTGCTCAGGCTGGTCTCGCCCTTTTGGGCTCAGGTGATCCTCCTGCTTCAGCCTTCCAAAGTGCTGGAATTACAGGCCTGAGCCACTGCACCTGGCCTCATCTTCTTACTTCACTGAGAACATGGATGTTTAACAACTGGCTCAGTCTGGGTGCAGTGGCTTACGCCTGTAACCCCAGTACTTTGGGAGGCCAAGGTGGGAGGATCGATTGAGCACAGGAGTTTAAGACCAGCCTGGGCAACATGGTAAAACCCCATCTCTACAAAAAAACACAAAAATTAGCTCGGTATGGTGGCATACACCTGTATTCCCAGCTACTTGGGAGGCTGAGGTGGGAGGATTGATTGAGCCTGGGACGATGAGGTTGCTGTGAGCCATGATCATGCCACTGCGCTCCAGCCTGGGTGACAAAGAAAACAACAGGCTCTTCCAAGAATTTTTGCTGAGGCTGGTGCAGTAGCTCACACCTGTAATATCAGCACTTTGGGAGGCTGAGGCAGGTAGATTTCTTGAAGTCAGGAGTTCGAGACCAGCCTGGCCAACATGGTGAAAACCCATCTCTAACAAAGAAAACAACAGGCTCACTGGATTAAAAGGCCCTGATCTGTAGCATTTGCCAATTTCCATGGTGTAAATGTTCCCACCATAACCTGACTCAAGCTGCCAACGGTTTCATAACTAGCTAACATAAGTCCTGAAAATTTAGCCATTTGCTTTTCTTTTCTTTTTTTTGATATGGAGTCTCACTCCGTCTCATTCAGGCTGGAGTGCAGCGTCCTGTCTCAGCCTCCTGAGTAGCTGAGACTACAGGCATGTGCTACCACATCCAGCTAATCTTGTGTTTTTAGTAGAGACGGGGTTTCACCATGTTGGCCAGGTTGGTCTTGAACTTCTGACCTCAGGTGATCCACCCATCTTGGCCTCCCAAAGTGCTGGGGTCACAGGCATGAGTCACGGTACCTGGCCACCATTTGCTTTTATGAGCCAGCCCCTGCACAGACAATCGGGCTCTCAAGCCTTCCTGCATCACTGGATCCACCTGTTCATACCTTTCCTGCTCAAGGCCTGGGAATGCCCCAGAACTCTCCTCTCACCCAGTGAAGATTTGTTGTCTACAATGATCTCCTCTCCTTCCTGAACCATCACTTTCTCCCTCCACTAGATGCATCCCATCATCATACGAACATACTATGATGTCCCCTGGAAGAAAGCCTTCCCATGACCCTTCATCTCCCTCCAGGGACCACCCATTTATTTGATCTCCTTTTCAGCAAAAATTCTCCTCCTCCTCCTCCTTCTTCTTCCTCTTTTTTTTTTTTTCAAACAGAGTCTTGCTCTGTCTCCCAGGCTGGAGTGCAGTGGTGTGATCTCGGCTCACAGCAACCTCTGCATCCTGGGCTCAAGCAATTCTCCTGCCTCAGCCTCCCAAGTAGCTGAGATTACAGATATGTGCCACCACACTTGGCTATTTTTTTTTTTAATTTTTATTTTTAGTAGAGATGGGTTTTCACCATGTTGGCCAGGCTGGTCTCGAACTTCTGACCTCAAGAAATCTGCCCACCTCAGCCTCCCAAAATGCTGGGATTACAGGTGTGAGCTACTGCACCAGCCTTGGCAAAAATTATTGGAAGAGCTCATGGAGTCACTGTTTCCTTTCCTCCTCTTCCCTTTCATCCTCAGCCTGCCCCGGTCAGGCTTTCATCCCCACTCTGCTAGGCATGCTAGGTCCAAGTCACCAGCAACGTCTGGGAACTGTGGCTCCTGGTTCTTTGGCCTCAGCCCTCTGGAAGGGGCTGGAAAGCAGCTCTGAGCCTGTCCTTCCCTCCCTCCCTCCCTCCCTCCCTCCCTTCCTCCCTTCCTTCCTTCCTTCCTTCCTTTTTTCTTGGCTAGGCTCACTGCAACCTCCACCTCCCAGACTCTCAAATGATTCTCCTGCCTCAGCCTCCCAAGTAGCTGGGACTACAGGCATTGCTGCCACACCTGGCTGATTATTTTGTATTTTAATAGAGTGAAGGTTTCACCACGTTGCCCAGGCTGGTCTCGAACTCCTGAGCTCAAGCAATCCACCTGTCTCAGCTTCCCAAAGTACTAGAATTTCAGGAATGAGCCACTGCAACTGGCCTCTTCTGGCTTTTTCTAGAGGCAACTCACTGTGTCTTGGGAAACAGAGGCAGGGAGACCCATTGAAGTTCATTCTGGCTGTGTTGGCCAGCTGGCTTTGTGAGCCTGGTTTGCAGCTTCCTTCACTATAAGCATTCATTTCCCTAAGGCAAATGGCCACCATAGCCCCTGCCCTGTTTGGGGACCAGATAAAACAATGAGTGGCTACATGCTTTGAAAAAACTCTGCTGTGTTCTGATGAAGGGAGTCTATGATGTTATGTTATTGTTATAGAATTCTAAATGGTGACATAGAAATTATTTCCCTTGAGTATAGTATATATTGCTGCTAAATAATAGAACTTTCCTGATTTGGTAAGGGGGGGTTGTTTGTGAATTAGTGATAAGTCAGAATTATGGGACTTTGCAAAAATTTCATTGCTTTCAAATTAATGCAAAGTAATGACTAACCCTGTATTGTTGAGACATAGTCCCTTAGGAGAGTTGCTTTAATGAACAGATAAGAATCACTGGTGATTATGCACTCGCTGTAAACAAGGGAGTTCAAACCAAGTGGTTTTGAAAGTCCTGGAAAACTTTTTATTTTAAAAACTAATCATCCTTTTAGTATTATTCGTGTGCTTGGACAAACTTTTCATAATCCCTCACCTGAGTCAGATTGTGGGAAATTCTGAGCAAGCAGGATCTGGAATCACTGAAGCATGGTTATTCCTAAAACAATAGGTGGGGGTGCTGCTCAGAGTGGCAGGTGCTAGCAGTCAGCAACCTCTTGAATTGCCCAGGACCCCCAAGCCTGCAGATGGCTGAAGAGTTGGCATCCTGTCCAACAGCTGCACCCCACCACACACACACACAGCTGCACACACACAACCATTTCTCATTTGCAAAAATTCTCACATGTTCACTTTCATGAAAGTCACAGTCATGTGACATACCTATTCCCACACTCACAGGCATACATGCACACAATCTTACACACACTTCCCACACTCACAGGAATACATACACACAATCTTACACACACACACACACACACCCAGAACAATGACAACCACAGAGGCTGAACATTCCACTGAGGATTCCAACCTAAGATATGAGATAAAGACTCCCAGAAGCCTGGCCCCAGCTTCCACAGGACATGCTCCCTGTGTGTCTTCCCCCTACACATGAGGTACACTAGGTGGACTCCAAACACAGGTGTTTACTCTGCTTCCAAAGAGGGGACAGTAGCTTGAGGTATGACTCTCTAATCTCCAACTTGTCAGAGAGGAGGCAGAGCATCCCTAGAAAAAGACAGCAGAAATAAAAATCAGGAAACCAAGAACAACAATAACGGCTAATCACTGATGGGTATTTGCCATTGCATCTGTGCTGAGATCTTTCTCCTTGCAACAGCTTCACAGGGATGGGGTTATCATCATCACCATTTCACTGATGAGAAAGCAGACTAGAGAGGTTAAATGACATGCTGAATGTGCCACAGCGAGTCAGTGCTGATCCAGCATTCAACCCCAAACTCTATGAGATTCAGAAGAGCTAAGATACAACAGTCCATGGGAGAGGGAGAGAAGCCAGGCCTCACGGGAGAGCCCCCCAACATTAAGGAGCCCGCAGCTGACTTTATAGGAAGACACAAAATGGTTGGTGTCTCCTTTTTGAGAGGCTCAGATGCCTGGAATAATAATAGCTACCACTTTACGGAGCATTTACTGAGATATTGTTGAATACTTTAGGAGCAACCTCTCCTCTGGTTCTCCTGATAGCCTTCTAGATGAGGTACAATTATTAACCTCACTATATAGGTGAGAAAACTGAGGCTCTAAGAAGTTGCTGAAGTCATTGAACTAGTGAGTGACAGAGCTGGGATTCAAATACAGAGAATCAAGTCCAATTGGGATTCAAATCCAACTCTAAATTCCATGCTCCTTTTCTGTTGTGTGTGTACCTGACTCGTCCTGCTGGAAGATGTGCTGAGAATCATCACAGCTCTGACCACCTCCCTGCCTGGAGTAATGGGTAGGAGCTGAAAGATGTAGAAACCCTGTTGCTTATCCCATCCTTTCCTGCTACCGATTATCAGAAATGAAAAGGAAGACAAGGAAGCAAGAATTTTTCATGTGCTGTCGACAACACCTAGATTTCTGGACAATGGTTTATGAGACTGGAGTGATGGGAGGGCTTGATTAACAATAAGTGGTCAATAAATATCACTGTGTTTTGTCCTCGTTTTTAGCGTAACTATACTTATTAAGCTCAGGCTCTTGGATTCAACACAAAGGCCATTCAATGAAATATACAGGAGGAAAAACAACCAGATCTACCCACCACAGGAACGATATCCTTCATTCTACAGCTGTATTTTGAGCCTATTGACAAATGTCTAAGCGAAAATTGTGAAAGTAGATGCACACCACCCCCTTGATCTCTGAGACCTCTGAGAATGTCACAGAGGCCGATGAACTTGCGGGCACGGGAGAGAATAGTAGAGATTGTAATCTTTTATCAGCACCGCGGACAGCAGCCAGGCAGGGACCGGGGAGCTGTCCTGGGTGCTAGTGCTAACAGCTGGGAAAGGCAGACATTTATCAAGCGTGTCTGCTGTATGCCAGGCACCATTCCAAAGCTGTGCATATATCATCTCATTTAGTGTGCCCAGTGAACTTACAATGTAGGCATCCCTTACCCTATTGATAGGGTTTGGTTTGGCTGTGTCCCCACCCAAATTTCATCTTGAATTGTAGCTCCCATAATTCCCATGTGTCATGGGAGGGACACAATGGGAGGTAATTGAATCATGGGGGCAGGTCTTTCCCATGCTGTTCTCATGATAGCGAATGAGTCTCACGAGATCTGATGGTTTTATAAAGGGGAGTTCTCCTACACAAGCTCTCTCTCTTTGCCTGCTGCCATGTAAGACGTTGCTTTGCTCTCCCTTGCCTTCCGTCATAATTGGGAGACCTCCCCAGCCATGTGGAGCTGTAAGTCAATTAAACCTCTTTCTTTCTTTCTTTCTTTCTTTCTTTCTTTCTTTCTTTCTTTCTTTTTTTTTTTGTTTGAGACAGGGTTTCGCTGTCATTGCCCAGGCTGGAGTGCAATGGTGTGATCTTGGCTCACTGCAACCTCCACCTCTAGGTTCAAGCCATTCTCCTGCCTCAGCCTCCCGAGTACTCGGGATTACAAGCATGCACCACCACACTTGGCTAACTTTGTATTTTTAGTAGAGATGGGGTTTGTCCATGTTGACCAGGCTGCTCTCGAACTCCTGACCTCAGCTGATCTGCCTGCCTCGGCCTCCCAAAGTGCTGGGATTACAGGCGTGAGCCACCGTACCCAGCTCTCTTTCTTTTATAAATTACCCAGTCTCTGATATGTTTTTATTAGCAGCATGAAAATGGACTAATACACCCATTCTACAGATGCAGAGACTGAAAATCAGTGGTAGAGAGCATCTTGTTCAAGTGCTCATGGCAGTAGAGCTAGAACTTGAATCTGGAGTTACCTGGCTAGTGATCTCGCTCTTCTTCCATGCTTTCTCCACACATCTTCAAAGTTGTCCCACCTCACATTCTCAGCAGGGTGAGGAATCTACCCAGGATCTCTCCAGGACAATAATTAAACACAAGTGATATTGAACTAAGTCCAGTGACGGGCCGATGTGTGGGCCTCTGTTGGTACTGGGAGTAGGGAATTGGAAAATGGAGTGTCCTGTTAACTTTCAGCCGCATGCCTGCCTTCAAAGTATGGCCAAGGCTTTGGTTGGGGGAGATGGTGGCAGCCCTAGCTGATAAAAAGGAGGAGGTGTCTCACAGGCCACCTAAGAGGTCTCCACCCACAGGCTCTGGTTGCTCATCCTGGAGCCCTTTCAGAGCAGCACAGATTATGGGGGATCAGCAGCCTCCGTCCCCCTCCTCCTGGGGTGCTGCCCAATTGACGTCTAGCAGCACCTGCTCCCTGGGCTCACTGCCGAGCCCACCCCCTGCTGTGGGCAAGATGGGTCTGAAGAGTGTGGCTGAGACCCGATTTAGAAGATCCTTAGATTGTAAACTAAAGAATTTATATATTTTTTCCCACAGAAAATATGGAACTACCTAAAAGTCATTATCCATTTTTAGAGCCTTTACAAAGAGCCAAGCATAGTGCTTGGCCGTTTCCATCCATTTTCTCATTTCGTCTCTATTACGACCTTATTACTGCCTTGGGGTGGTTACACCATCCCATTCTGACATGTGAAGACCCAGATAGGGGAAGGGATTTATCCAAGGCCACAGAGCTGGTAACAGGGCAGAGCCAGGATGAAAGCCTGGTCTGTATAATCCCTGATCCTGTACTCATTTTCTCCTTACCAGAGGTCTTTCACCCCTAGGAGGGCCAAGGATCTAGGGCTCAGGTGAAGGCCTGAGCTGGAGGCTGGGCAGAAGCCCATCAGGGAGTTCCCTCTCTTTATTAAGAGAGGAGTCACCATGCTTGTAGCTGTAAACCTGCCTCACAGAGAAATTATTTGGGACTCATAAAACTCAGTGGCATTTTCTGGGATTCTGAGATTTATTTGGGCTGTCTACATGGAAATAGGAGACTCTGCACTCTCAGGAAGGGGAAGAAGGCTGGAGCTGAGAGTGGCATGAAGCAAAGTGAAGAGTGCAATAGAGATCAGAGGAGCAGATTTTCTCTCCCACCCAAGGGAATCCAGCCTCTAAGTCTTTGAGCCTCCCTTTCCCAGGCCCCTCAGTCTCCCTAGTTCACCCTGCCTCTCCCAGGTCCTGGGACCATCCCTGCCAGGCTACTTTTCCAGTTACTCCCAGAGGAACGTTTTGTGGTCAGCTCTGGACGGATCATATCCTTGTTTTAAAGTCATCTCTGCAAATCTTGATTTCCTCATTTGAAGAACGGGATTAGTAATATCCACCTAGCAGTGCCATTGGCCTGGCTCATGAGGGGGCAAGCATGGCTAGTGAGTTGGTTGAACAAGCCTGGGCTGCTCAGAAGCCCTGCAGTAGTGAGCCAGTGTTTTGAGGTCTGAGACAGCATCAGTGGCTGTGCTTTGTGGTCTGGTGGCTGCTGTGGCAGCTGCCTTGGGCCTTTGTAGTTCTGAGCTCACCCTTCCCCCCCAGAAATGCCCAGTCTTGCAGCGCACAAAGCAGCCCCTAACCAAGAGTTCTGATCACTCTACAACCCTTTTTGTTCCCCTTCAATCACAATAAATCAATTGCAAGTCCCCGAAATGTTATTGTCTCTCACTTCTGGGACTTTGAACACGCTGCCCTCTGGCTACAGCTCGCTTCCTCTCTGCATTGCCTGAATAATTCCTATTCTACCTTCAGGTTAAGAGTCCTTTCCCTCAGGAAGCCTTCCTTGACCCCTAGGCTGGAGAAGTAGGGATTGATGCTCTGTACCAATGGGCACTGTGGCATGGGATGTCATGGGGGAGATAAATGGAAGATGAGGCAGGAGAGGTGGGCGGGGGATCACTGTCTCTATAATCCACACCTGTGGCTGGAGAGGGAACTGGGAGCAGAAGCAGCAGGAGGCATGAACCAGGGCTGGGGAGTGCCACCATGCCAGCCACCTGGAGGTTTCCTGAGCTCAGCCTCTCCTAGAAGGGGCCCAGGTGTGGTGCTTTGTGATGCTGGCCCCGAGGGTGGCTCCACTTACCTGCTGCATGGGAGCTGGAGAGAGCAGCTGGTCCCTGGAGGATCTCAGCCATCAGCTGGCAGGGATCAACATGGCACTGCCCAACTCCAAGCTCTTACCTGCTAAGAGGGGGCAGGGCAGGCAGAGAGGGGAGGGAAGTCTGTGCCAAGACTCAGCTCTAAGTCTAGAATCTAACTCTGCACATTCACATCAGTAAACCCAGTGTGTGCAACTGCATGTGGTCTACATTTCTACATGTGTCTCTGAGTCCGCTAACATCAGACTATGTGTTTCTGTGTATATATGTGTCTTTATGTCTCTGGGCACAAGTATGCCATCGGGGGTGTCTCTGCATCCACGTGCCTACACATGTATATCCATGTGTCAGTACATGTGATTGCTGTGTAAATTCACATGCACGTGATGTATGCAACTGTGTGTTAACAAATAGTGTATGCGCTCTGGCTTTCTACTCACCCCCCACTGGGGTTCCAATCCCAGCTCAGCCACTTCCCAACTCTGGGCTTGGGCAACTCACTTCACTTTGCTGAGCCTTATGTTCCTCATCTGTGAAATGGGGATGAAAATGATAATGCCCATCTTGCTTGACTTTTGTAAAAGGATTAAATAGAGCAATGTACTGTATTTAGAGTACTTAACACAGTGCCTGGTCCATCAGAAATCCTTAGTCAATAGCGGCGTTTATGATTTATTTTGTGTGTGTTGGTGAGTATGCAGTTGTCTATGGGTTTATATGCCTATCTAAGATGTGTTTCTGAGCCAGTGTGGGGTTAAGCGCATAGTCTGCTGTGTTTATGAATAAGCACATGTGTGTCAGCATGGGCATATGTCTTTATTTCAGCTTTTTATTTTTTTAAACTTTTCATGATCCCTTGGAAGCTCAAGGTCCTGAGCAACCATGACAAATGAGATAGAAGCTCCCAACATTCTTTAAAACCTCCTCTCCTGATTCCCGGTCTTTGAAAAGAGACAATTATTCTCTCTCTCTCTCTCTCAAAAAAAAATCAAATTTGGAGTTATCTGGAACACAGACACACACATACCAACTGCCCCCGCTCACCGAGGTAACATATAAGTGGTGCACATGCGTGCATGTATATATGAACACACATATTGGCACCCGTGACATCCATGGCTCACTTGTGTATCCCCAGCCCTCAGCCCAGGAGCCAATGCAAGGTGAGCAACATTGAGTTCTTCTTGACTGAGTGACTCTATCTTGACCTTGGAAGAGGGTGGAAGTTTCTGCAAGAATCCTGAGCATGACGGCTAGAGAGGGGCAGGCCCTGCATCCTGCCTCCAACTCAGAAGCCAGCGACAAGGGGGCTATGGCTACTGCATGTACCTTCCAGCGAGGAGCAGGGATTTGGAGTCACACAGATGTGGGTTCCAGCCCTCCTCCATGACTCTCCCACTGGACACAGGAGGATTACACTTGATTGCATGTTCTCTAAGCCCCTTACCTGGGCCCGATCCCAACCCCAAGGCTGCAAACAGACTGAGCTAGGCCAATCCCTGGGAGCTCCAGATTGCAAGCAGGCCACACAACAGAGTGTGGCACAGCCCAGGGAAGTGTAGAGTGAGACGGCAGAGGGGAGTAAATCCAGTCTATGGGTTCAGGAGAGGTAGATTCTGGCCAGCCGAGGGACCGGGCCAGCTGTTATTCAAAAGTCAGACCAGGGACGTGGATAGCAAAATTAAGAGTAAATGCTTAGCAAATTGACAAGGTGATTTGATGTTTGTTGAATCTAATAATTTTTAAAATATGGGGCTTGTATTCATACACCAGTGTTCATAGCAGTATTATTCACAATAGCTAACAGGCAGAAACAACTCAAATATCCCTCGACAGATGAAGGCATAAACCAAATATGGTATATGTGTACAATGGAATATTATTCAGCCTTAGAAAAGAACAAAATACTGTCACATGCTACAGCATGGATGGACCTGGAAGACATGAAGCTAAGTGAAAGAAGCCAGTCACAAAAGGGCATACTATATGGTTACATGCACGTGAGGCACCTAGAACAGTCACATCCATAGAGACAGAAAATAGAGGGTGGTTACCAGGGACTGGAGGGAGGGGGAAATGGGGAATTAGTGTTTAATGGGGACAGAGTTTCGGTTTAGGATGATGGAAAAGCATAGGTGATGGTTACACAATAATATGAATGTACTTGAGGCCACTGAATTGTACACTTAAAAGAGGTTAACATTGTAAATGTATTAGTTCAACCATAGTGGGAAGCAGTGTGGCGATTCCTCCAAGAGCTAAAAGTGGAACTACCACTCGACCCAGCAATCCCATCACTGGGTATATAACCAGAGGAATATACATTGCTCTACCACAAAGACACATGTGTGCATATGTTCATTGCAGCACTGTTCACAATAGCAAAGACATGGAGTCAACCTAAATGCCCATCAGTGACAGACTGGAAAAAGAAAATGTGGTACATATACACCATGAAACACTATGCAGCCATAAAAAGGAACGAGATCATGTCTTTTGCCAGAACATGGATGGAGCTGGAGGCCATTATCTTTAGCAAACTAACATAGGAACAGAAAATCAAATACCACATGTTCTCACTTGTGAGTGGATGCTAAATGATTAGAACACATGGATACACAGAAGGGACTGACAGACACTGGGGCCTACTCTAGGTGGGAAGTTGGGACGAGGGAGAGGAGCAAGAAAGATAACTATTGCGTGCTGAGCTTAATACCTGGGTGATGAAATAATTGTACAACAAACACCCACGGCAAGAGTTTACCTATGTAATAAATCTTTACATGTACCCCTGAGCCTAAAATAACAGTTTAAAAAAACGGAAAATGTATGTTTGTATATATTACCACAATTAAAAAGGGGCTTTCATTTGTATTTTTTAAAGTCAGATTTATTGGCATATAATTTACATGCAGTAAAATTCACCCTTTGGAGTGTGTAGTTCTATTGATGGTGACAACCTTGTACAGTCATGTGACCCCCAGCACAACCAAGACACAGAACAGCCCCATGCTTCCCAAAGTTCCTCGTGCTCCTTTGCTATCATTTCCCCCTCTCCTTAAGTTAGCCCCTGGCAACCACCAATCTGTTTTCTGTCCCTATCGTTTTTTGTTTTTTCCCCCAAAATGTCATCATGCAGAATATAATCTCTTGAGTTTGCTGCCTTCACCTAGCATAATGTGTCTGAGAGCCATCCATGTTGCATGTGTCAATCGTTCTTCCCTTTTCATTGCTGAATAGTATTCCCTCATATGGATGTACCACAGTTTGCTTATCCATTTGCCATTGAAGACAGTTGAGTTGCTCCCAGGTTTTGGCAATTATAAATAAAACCACTGAAAATATTCACATACAGTCTTTCCCATGAACATGTGTTTTCATTTCTCTTGCCGGGTCATATGGTAAGTGAATGCTTAACTTTGTAAGAAACTACAAAGCTATTATCCAAGATTATAACTCATTTTGTTTTTTAATTTTTTTTTGAGATGATGTCTTGCTCTGTCACCAGGCTGGAGTACAGTGGCGCCATCTCAGCTCACTGCAACTTCTGCCTCCTGGGTTCAAGCAATTCTCTTGCCTCAGTCTCCTGAGTAGCTGGGATATAGGTGCACACCACCACACCCAGCTAATTTTTGTATTTTTAGTAGAGACGGGGTTTCACCATGTTGGCCAGGATGGTCTTGATCTCTTGACCTCCTGATCTGCCTGCTTCAGCCTCCCAAAGTGTTGGGATTACAGGCGTGAGCCACTGTGCCCAGCCTTTAATTTCTTTTTTTTCGGTAGCTCATTTTTATTGCCATTCTACAAAAACATAAATCCCCAGTGAATTGTGATGAAAAACAACCTGGTCCTACCCTACAGTAAGTTTAAGGAGCTCTAGTCTGAAGAGTCAATAGATGAAACCATTGGGGAAATGGCTTCTCAGAAAAGAAAGCAACACATGCAAAGGCCAGGGGGGAACCTAGAGGACGAAGAGCTTAGAATGGAGCGGGAGGCTGGTGAACAGGGAGGCTGGTGAACAGGGAGGCTGGGGATGGGGTCAGGGACCAGATGGTGCAAGATTCTGGGGGCTAAGCTGGGACTTTATCTGGAGGAGTGTTTGGAAAGCCATTGAAAGCTCTTAAGCAGAAGAAAATGATTTAATTTACATTTCAGAAAGGTCCCTCTGGCTGAGAGTAGCAGCTCCCTGGGACTCCTGCACGCCTCGAGGCCAAAGAGGAGACCCAGACTGGGATATTGGCAGCGGTGGGCTTAGAAAGTACAATGGATAGAATTTAGGGGTGCACTAGATGGGGGTAGGGAGCAAGGCTTTGAATGGAGTCCCTTTGAAAGGGACTCAGCTGCTCTGGCTTAAGCTGGATGCCCCTTTAGGGGAGTCAGTGGGATCAAGAGGGGCCTGTGCGGGGTGAGAGTCAGCCAAAAATGGAGACCTCCCAGCTCTGACTCCAGGAGTGCCTGCCCCGCCCAATCTGGATTCAGTTCCGCTGTCATTCAGGCAGGCCTCTGAAGCGTCGGAAAAGAGCCAGTGATTTGTGCAGGCCTGGCCAGCCTGTTGTTTTGCTGGGATGTGGTCTTTGCCAAGAGTAACAAAGGGCTCAGCAAAAAGCTGGCTCTGGGGGTGGTGGGGGTCATGGGAGGAGGTGGCCAGGGGGAGGGGGCTCATCTCAGGCCCAGCCTCCACTGGTGGAGGGTATTGACTTCAGCCTTCCCCTTAAGCATACGTGGGCCTCTGGGCTTTTGAGCTTGTGTGCACCCAGCTCTCAATTACATGTAGGTGATTCAGTGTGCAGGTGGGTATGTGTGCATCAGGCATCTGTCTCGGGGTGCCTGTGTCACTGTGCACTGATGGGCATCTCCATATGTGCGGGGGTGTCTTCTCTGTCTGCCCCTCCAGATCTACCCTCTGCCCTGCTCTGTGCCCCAAAGGAGGCTGACACTGTGCAGCACATCAGCCAGGCTCCTTGTCATCTGGGTTCAACCAACGGGAGGCTTGGCCAGGAGATCAGAGGGCAGGGAGGGATGGGACAGCTTGGCTCCTTCCCCACGGGGCTGTGGCTCGGGTGGCATCTCTCTTCTACAGCCACAATTTCCACTGGACAATCCTCTCCAAAGCCACAGCTCTTACCAGCTCCTGCGATTGCTCACTCCCTGGACCCTTCAGGCCTGACTCTCTCTGCTATGACCAGCCCCCAGGTGCTTCATGGTGGCTTTGGGGTCTCCCTTAGCCTTGCCCTTGCCTTTGTAAATGGCCCCTTGATCAAATTTTCCTCGCCTTGTTTGTGGTGATGGTTGCCTGCTGGGGTCCTGGCCAAGATGGCTGGTGTGCACATGTAGGTGCATGTGCATGTGTGCATAGTGCCTCTCTTGAATAGGCCTGCACACATATCTGAGTGTGTTTGTGCACACATGTGCACGTGTGTTGTCCACATGGGCATCCTTAAACATGCACGTGTAACCGTTTGAGACTATGGGCACATGTATATGCATATGTGCCCAGCGGGTGTGCACACTGTTTAGTGCGTTTCACGTGTTCATGCTTTGGGGTGGAAATGGCTGCATGTGGCTATGAGTGTTTGCTGCCAAAGCCAGAACGAGGGCCGAGACAGATAGTTGCAGGTACAGGCAGCTCCTCCGACAGGCTCCTGGGCAGCCAAGTATCACAGGGCTGCTCCTCTCAGGTTCCCCCATGGGGCCTCTTAAGAAGCTTTGCCCCTCCAAAGGGAAGTACTCCCAGGAGTTCAGCTTGTTTTGTTCAAAATATATCACTGGAGGCCCCTGCTGCCTCCATCATTACCCTCTGAGAGCCTCCCCTTCCCCCATGCCAGGTGGCCTCCTTCGACTGCCATCTCAGGACCTCAAATCCCCTGCAGCATCAGATGATGTTCAGAGAGCAAGACCCATCTTTACTAAAAGGGTTATTATCTTTGCTCTGTAACAGGCTTTTGCAAGAACTCAGAAGTTATCAAGAAAATCCAAGTCAGCCAGGTGCGGTGGTTCATGCCTCTAACCTCAGCACTTTGGGAGGCTGAGGAGGGTGGATTGGTTGAGGACGGGACTTCAAGATCAGCCTGGACAACATGGCGAAACCCCGTTTATATTAAAAATACAAAAAAAGTAGCCAGGCACAGTGATGCATGCCTGTAATCCCAGCTACTCAGGAGGCTAAGGTGGGAGAATAACTTGAACCCAGGAGGCAGAGGTTGCAGTGAGCAGAGATCATGCCACTGCACTCCAGCCTAGGCGACAGAGCGAGACTCTGTCTCAAAAAAAAAGAAAGAAAATCCAACTCTATAAAAAGAAAAGATTTATGTGCAGTGAAAGAAATCAAATAAAATTAAAAGACAAACAGACTTACTGGAAATCATTATCTATAATTTATGTTACAGACCAAGAGTAGTATCTATGACATGTAAAGAGTTCCTGCAAACAAATAAGAAAATAATGGCAACCTGCTAGTAAATGGGCTAGACATATGGTCAAGTATTTCAAAAAGAAATATCACCAAAGGCTGGTAAATAGATGAAGAAAGCTTAAACCGTCTAGTAACAATGAAAACTAAAATGTGTGATGCGATCACTTTTTGCCCAACAGATTTCCTAAACTAAAAAATGTAATAGTCAATGGCGAAGAGGGTGTGGGGAACTGAGCACACTCACATGCTGTTGGAGGGAACTATAAACTGATATCACTGGCCAGGAGTGGTGGCTCATGCCTGTAATCCTAGCGCTTTGGGAGGCCGAGGTGGGCAGATCACCTGAGGTTGGGAGTTTGAGACCAGCCTGGCCAACATGGAGAAATCCCATCTCTACTAAAAACACAAAATTAGCCAGATGTGGTGGCATATGCCTGTAATCCCAGCTACATGGAAAACTGAGGAAGGTGAATCACTCAACCAACCCGGGGAGCAGAGGTTGCAGTGAGCAGAGATCGCACCATTGCACTCCAGCCTGGGCAACAAGAGTGAAACTCTGTCTCAAATAAAATAAAATAAAATAAAATAAATCAATATCACCTAGAGGGTGATTTAGTAATACCTATCAAAATTGAAAGTGTGTACATCCTATACCCAAGCAATTTCACTTGTGAAAAACTATTTTGCACAATCTCTAGCACACGCATGCAAATATTTGCCTGTAAGGTTATTCCCTAAAGAATAACCAGTAATGTAAAAATAAAATAAAATAAAACATGTTGGTGTAAAAATAATGGCAAAATTGCAATTACTTTTGCACCAACATAATATTTAGAAACAAATGTTGTTCAGAGGAAATATGGATGACTACATTTTGGTTTATCTATGCTCTGGAATACTATAGCACTATTAAAAAAATGAATTAGGCCAGGCGCAGTGGCTCACGTCCATAATCCCAGCACTTTGGGAGGCCAAGGCAGGTAGATCACCTGAGGTCAAGAGTTTGAGACCAGCCTGGTCAACATGATGAAACCCCAGCTCTACTAAAAATACAAAAATTAGCCAGGCATGGTGGTACATGCCTGTAATCCAAGCTACTCAGGAGGCTGAGGCAGGAGAATTGCTTAAACCCGGGAGGCAGAGGTTGCGGTGGGCCCAGATCATGCCACTGCACTCCAGCCTGGGCAATAGAGTGAGACTCTGTCTAAAAAAAAGAGAATAAAGTAGATATGTAGTATGGACAGAGAATCTACAGAATTCATAATATAAATTTTCTAATATAAAAAGGAAAATTGAAAACAATATGTTATTAACCCTTAGTAGTTTAAGGTAGCAGGTTAAAAAAACAAAACAATGTGTTAGACAACTTCATTTTTGTTTCTGAAAAAAACTGTGTGTAAATGGGCTTAATATTTTGAAAATTATTAGTGTGGTTGTAAAAAACATTTCTGAATATACAGTAATGGGTCAAGGAACCATCCATCTGCCTTGAAAAGATAGTCCAGAGCAAAGGGTAGTCATGCCTTGCTCACAAGTCATGCCAGAATGTGAGAACTCTGTCTCAGTCTGTTCGAGCTGCCATAGCAAAGTATCATAGACTGGGTGGCATAAAAAACAGAACTTTCTCTCTCACAATGCTGGAGGCTGTTAGTTCAAGATCAAGGTGCCAGACAATTTGGTTGCTGGTGAGGGCTCTCTTCCTGGCTTGTAGATGGCCACTGTCTCACTGTGTCCTTACATGGTGGGAAGAGAGAATGAGAGGGAGATTGCTTCTTCTTTAAGGCCACCAATGTGGTTGGATTAGGGCCCCCCTCTTCTGATCTCATTTAACCTTAATTACCTCCAGAAAGCCCTGCCTTTGAATACAGTCACCTTGAGGGTTAGAACTCCAACATGTGAATTTGGGGGAACATAATTAAATCTATAGCAAGCTCCATGGGGAATTGTGTTCCAACAGGAACTACCCAAGAAGGTGACCAATGATGACCATCATGGAATCTGGCTACCACAGCCCAGGTTTTGTGGCATCTTTTGATAATTTCTTTCTGATGCAAACAGCCTTGGAAGATAGGCAGACTCTCTCCCTCTAGCGCCAAAAGCAGGCATGCTCTCTGCCCATTAGAGAAGGCTTGGGCTTCCTAAACTCAGGATTCCTCTCCTGTAACACAGTCCACTGTGTGTACCAGGATTTCTAGGCCTCTTCATGTTCATCTGTGGGAATTTAGGCTTAGAAGCCAATGAGAAAATGCTGATACTCTGGCTGCTGCTGTTGCTGTGAGTCTGTCCTTTGTGTCAGACCGGGGAGTCTCATGTCTTCTACTAGCATCCATGAAGCCGTGGCAGGCTAACTTGTCAGCTTGCAAGTAGGGTAAAATCTCACACCCTAGACAGTACCTGACAGTCTTCTCCTACACTGAGTCAGGGTTCACCCTGTGGCCAGAATATGGTAGAAGTGATGTTATGTGACCTCAAAACTATGTTATAAGGATAACGTAGCTTCTGCCTGGTTCTCTTAGGATGCTCATGCTTGGTTCCCAGACACCATGCTGTGAGGAAGCTCAAGTTGCTCTGAGGAGAGGCCCCCATAGAGAGGAGCTGATAGCCCACACCAGCTTGCCAGAAATATGAGGGAGCCAACTTAAAGTGGATCCTCCAGGCCCAGTCCAACCTGCAGGTCATTTGCAGCCCTGCTGACATCTTACTAAAATCTCAGGAGCAACTCTGTCAGAACTGCCCAGCCAACTTCCCGTCACCAAATTCTCAACCCAGAGGAATCAGGAGAGATATTATATGATTGCTGCTGTTTGAAGCCATTACATCTTGGGTTGATTTATTATGTCCCATAACACGTGGGACACTGGGCTCAGCCCCTTAGTGGCAGTGGCAGCCAGCAGAGGGAGACTCGAAGCTTTCCTGTGTTGTTCAGAGGAAATATGGATGACTAAATTTTGGTATATCTATACTTTGGAATACTGTAGCTCTATTAAAAAAATGAAGTAGGCCAGACGCAGTGGCTCATGCTCATAATCTCACCACTTTGGGAGACTGAAGTTTTCCTGTGTGGTGTAGAGGCTGTGGTAAGAGCCAGTAGACCTGCCACAGGGCCACTGTGAGGCAGGAGAGGGGGACCCCAGGCCGGAGGGAAGCTAAGTGGAGCTTTTGGGCTATGGCCCGGATGGAGCATGAGAAATTACAGCAGTCTCAGCCTTCAGTCTGAACACTTGTAGGGCACACGGCAACCAGGGAAAGGGACACAGTCCCAGAGGCCAGAGAAGGCAGATGGTAGCTCTGAGCCTATAACCCCAGCTCTCCCTCCTTCACACAAGGCCACTGATAGGTTTTGGCTGTGTCCCCACTCAAATCTCATCTTGAATTGTAATTCCCACAGTACCCAGGTGTCATGGGAGAGACCCGGTGGAAGGTAATTGAATCATGGAAGTGATGGTTTTAAAAGTGGCTTTCCCCCTCTCCACTCGGCTCTCATTCTCTCTCATGCCGCCTTGTGCAGAGGTGCCTTCCACCATGACGATAAGTTTCCTGAGGCCTCCCAGCCACGCACACCTGTGAGTCAACTGAACCTCTCTTCTTTATAAATTACCCAGTCTCAGGTATTTCTTCATAGCAGCATGAGGACAGACTAATAGAGCCACCTAAGCCACATTTCCCCCCGAGCATCCAGGCACAACCGCTGGAGAGAAGCGAGACAAGGGAGCTACCTGTGGAGACCAGGAACCACAAGAAGGACAGTTCACATGACTGGATTGGACAAATGGAACCCACACATGGGGGAAAGTGTTCTGTTGTTCCTACTGGCCAATGGTTGTGGGGCTTAGGAAGACAAAATAAAAAAACAACATTTATTTGCATTTCCAAGTTGTAATGTGAATAACATTTGTGATCCTGCAAGGTACACACACACACACACACACGTAAACGGAAAATGTCTGAAAGGATCTGTGATCCATGGATCACAGTGATTACTCCTGGAGAGAGATTTTTTTACTCTATTGGTTTTACTTTTATTTTAAAAAATGTATTCATCTATCTTTTTTTACTAGAAGCATTGAGGAGGGAGAGAGGAGAAAGTATCAGGTGGTGGGGGATAATATGTCTGAAAATTATCATTGTGTAGGTAGGTCTGGATTAGGAATCCTGGATCCACCACTTAGACCAGCTGTGTGTTGGAGGGCAAGTTAATAAATCCCTCTGAGCCTCAGTTTCCCCATCTATAAAATGGGGGGTGGCAATAGGACCTTCCATCTTAGGACGATGGTAAATATTCAGTGAAATAACCCACATAATGCATTCAGCACAGCACCCGACACAAAGTCAGTGTTAGCTCTTGTGTATAACAAATTCTATCATCAGCATGTTTTGCTTTTGTTAATTATTTCAAAAGATTAGAAATTCAGAAACATCAAGAGAATGTATAATCACCACACTTTGTCATACCACCTAGATTCACAGCAAATATACAGGCATGTGTTCTCCCTTTTAAAAATGAACCCAACATTACAGATGAAGCTGCGGACCTCCTGGTCACCCCGACTCCCCTCTGGCCTCCTTTCTCCTGGGCAGGTCCTAGCAGGAGTGTGGTGGGTTTGCTTTTGCTCCAGTTCTTCTCTCAACTGCAGCTCCCGTGCCGGATGGTGGGAGGCCTTATTCCTTGAACCCGATGGTGCAGAGAGGGACACCTAGAGATACAGGTGGCCGGTGAGCAGCAGGCGAGGCAGGAGGAGCCATCCAAGGCAGAACCCAATGAGCTGCCCCAGAGAAGGGGAGGCGAGAAGAGGATGGGGGAAGATGTTCCAGGCACCTGACGGGCCCTGGGAGCTGCCAGTTTCCTCACATTTGCTTAGTCATGATCATCAGCACACAGTCCCAGGGTCACTCGCGATGTCACCTGCACAGCCACGTGTCACTCACGACCTCACCTGCTCACGCCCGGTCCCATTGCTCAGTGTCACAGGCACAGTTGTGTAGTTTCCACAGCAGCGCCCACACAGTCCCTCGTGGTGTCACCTGCACGCAGCCACACAGTGTTCCAGGCTCAGACTCACACAGTCCCACAAAGTCACCTGCCTACAACCAGCCACGCACTGTCATTTGCCATCCCAAGCTCCATCAGCCTTGCCAGGGGGTCTGACATTGCACACAGTGTTATATGCAGATCCCTCCCCCGCAGAGCCCTGCCCACAGACCCCACGGCCCACCGTGTGCCCGCCGGTCAGCCTGGGCTGGGGCTGCCCTGCTCAGAGGCCTGTGCCTGCCTCTGCCCTCAAGCCAGCTCTTTAAGAGTGGCTTGGGTTCCATGTGAGCCCCGAGGTTAAGGCTGGGGCCCAAGCCTGCTGTTGCTGGAAGCAGAGCGAATGCAAAGAAAAACCTTTGTTCTTGCTGGGTCGGTCATTAAGTGGAGCCGGAATCTCTCTGCCCAGTCCTCCCCTCCAACAAAGGAACAGAACAGCAGCTATTTTTAGACTCGTGTCAAACTCCTGCTCAGACCCTGGGTGGGGAGTCCCGGGAGAGGGGCGTCTGCGAGGGTCCTAATGAGCCTGCGGCCGGCAGGCCCCGCTCTCCAGGCAGCTGGCCCCCGGCTCTGCTCTGCCAGGAAAAATCGAGTCCCGGATGCTCCTGAGACAAAGAGGAGGCCCAGACAATGAGAACAATGCCCGGGGCCCCAGGATGCCCACTTCCAGGGAGCAACCCCCACTCTTTGGAAGGAGGTCCCACAGGACACAGGGCAAGGGCGTCAGGACATTCCCTACCTTGTCTAATCCTGCAGGCACCTCACTGTCTCCATGTCCCAGAGGAGGCGAGTGACTTGCTTGGAGGGGCAGGTGCTTTCTGCTACATGAACCTTGTGTAAGGGCACACTCTGGAATAGCCCAGATTCAAGTCTGATGGTCCAGATCCCAGCTCTGCCCCTTACACTTGTGTGGCCTCAGGTCTCAGTTTCACCACCTGTAAAATGGAGATTAGGCTGGGCAAGGTGGCTTGCACCTGTAATCCCAGCACTTTGGGAGGCCAAGGTGGGTGGATCACCTGAGGTCAGGAGTTTGAGACCAGCCTGGCCAACATGGTGAAACGCTGTCTCTATTAAAAATACAAAATTAGCCAGGCGTGGTGGTGCGTGCCTGTAATCCCACTACTTGGGAGGCTGAGGCAGGAGAATCGCTTGAACCCGGGAGGCAGAGGTTGCAGTGAGCTGAGATCACACCATTGCTCTCCAGCCTGGGCGACAGAGTGAGACTCAGTCTCAAAAAATAAAATAAAATAAAATAAATAAATAAAATGGAGATGATAATTCTCACTTCCACACTTGTTTTGAAGAGTCTGGGAGATAAGACCTGGGCACATAGTAGGTCCTCAGCCAGTCTGAGAGCCCTGGATTGTGTGGGCTTCTTGCCAAGCAAGGATTTTATCTTGTTCAAAGCTCAACACACTGCCGGGCACATAGTAGGTGCTCAATAAATATTTTCTCAAGAGGTTAATGAAGGGTCCTCACCAGCCTTCAGCTTTACAGGCTTGCCCCAACTTAAGCCATCTTCTTCCCAGGTGCTGCTCCCCAACCTCCTCTTGGAAAGAAACTTGCTGGCTAGAGTAGAGCCCTGATTGCAGGTGAGAAGCTGCCTCCCCAGGCCGGAAGCCCCGTGCTGCAATGACAGAGTGCTGACACCAGGGGGCGCGGTCTCTTAAGGTTTCCACAGCAGCCTGGGTCCTTCCCGCGGGGGCCTGGAGGGCCGGAGAGGATTCGACCCACCCGGCGGGGCACCTGCCCACCCCCATTAGCGGAGATTTGCGGGGTCGCTCTAAAACTCAGTGGAGCAGCAGCATTACAACCAAGTCATCATCCCTCAATGCTTAGAAAGAAGCGTTTTTTCAGGTCTCGCCTGCTCCTCTACTGACTTTAAGCCACGTTCCAGTGCCCTGTCCTCAAAGACTACGTATGGTGACCCCTTGCTCCCCAATTCTTGCCCGACCAGACTTCAAGATTCCTTGTTCTGCTCCCCCAGCTGGAGAAGCCCAGGCCAGCAGAACCGGAAAGGCCCTCCAAGTGGATCTCATGGTCTTCCAGCCCATTCTACAGACGGGAACGCTGAGACCCACAGAACAGAACCACATTCTCCAGGATACACGGTGAGGAGGAGGCAGCCAAGACCCCAGTCCAGGCTCTCTTTTTCACCTGGCACCATTTTGCTCACGGATTGTTTTACTGTTATTCTAGGGAAAGGGAGAGTGGGAAAAAGGGAAGGAAAAAGGGGAAAAGTAGGAAGAAAGACCCTGAGTCTTTTTATTCTGTTCCAGACGCTAGGTATTCTTCTTCACCCACAGCATTTCGCGGAATCCTCTACAACCCCTTGAAGAACAACTGATGATTATCTCCACTGATGGATGAGGAAAGTGAGGCCAGGTGAGGTTGCCCCAATTTCACAGCTGACAAATAACAGTATCAGTATTTCTCCCAGGCCTGTCTCATCCTCAAATTTTATATGGTTCAATCTAATACAGCAAAAAGAAATTCCCACATTCTTTCTGCTACATTAGGTTGAAATGTATAAAATTGCTGTTCCCATGGCCAGGCATGGAGGTTCATGCCTGTAATCCCAGCACTTTAAGACGCTGAGGCAGATGGATCACTTGAGGTCAGGAGTTTGAGACCAGCCTGGCCAACATGGTAAATTCCTGTCTCTACTAAAAATTAGCCAGGCGTGGTGGCTCACAACTATAATCCCAGCTATTTGGGAGGCTGAGCAGGAGAATCCCTTGAACCTGGGGAAGCGGAGGCTGCAGTAAGCTGAGATCACCCCACTGCACTCCAGCCTGGGTGACAGAGCGAGAGTCCGTCTCAAAAAAAAAAAAAAAAAAAGTAAAAAATAGGCTGGGCGCCGTGGCTCACACCTATAATTTCAGCACTTTGGGAGGCTGAGGTGGGTGGATCACCTGAAGTCAGCAGTTTAAGACCAGCCTGGCCAACATGGTGAACCCTCATCTCTACTAAAAATACAAAATTGGCCGGGCATGGTGGCTCACGCCTGTAATCCAAGCACTTTGGAGGCCAAGGCGGGCGGATCACCTGAGGTCAGGAGTTCAAGACCAGCCTGACCAACATGGTGAAACTCCATCTTAAAAAAAAAAATTAACTGGGCGTGGTAGCAGTTCCCTGTAATCCCAGCTACTCAGGAAGCTGAGGTAGGAGAATCACTGGAACCCAGGAGGCAGAGGTTGCCGTGAGCCAAGATCGTGCCACTGCACTCTGGCCTGGGCAACAAGAATGAAACTCCTCAAAAAAAAAAAAAAAAAAAAGGTAAAAAATAAAATTGTTGTTCTTGTAGGTCAAAAATTTTCAACTATCTGGTATGCTTAAACTCATCACGATGCCACAGGGACCCTTATCGTGAAGGTAAGAACCTTTTATTGGAATACTCTGGTGGCAGTGGGAGAGGGGAGAACCTATTTATTTAGGTTCGAAACACCTGGGGAGACAGCTGTTGTGGGAGAGGTTCCCTCCTCCCCAACCCCAAAGCCCAGACCAAGATGCTGGAGTGGGGTCCTGGCCCTAGAGGCCCAAGTTCAAGAACTTCTGATCACAGAGGGGTCATACAGCATAGGTGGGAGAAGCTTTAGGGTGAGGAGTCCTGGGGCGGGATGTGGCTTCTCCAGTGATACCAGGGAGGCCCCTCAGAAGAGAGACAAATCTGCATGGTGTAAATTTGGAATGTCACAGCATGCCACAGAATATCATGGCTAGAATGCCACAGAGTGCTATAGAATGTCCAGGAATGTCGTAGAATGCTGTGGAATGTCAAAGAATGACACAGGGTGTTGTGAATTCTTGTAAATGTCCACGGGCGTCATAGATTGCTGCAGATTGTTGTAAATGTCGCGGAATGTCAAGGCCACTTTCTGACGTCATCAGAGAGTGCTGCCGATAGCTGCAAATGTCATGGAGTGACTTAGAACATCATCCGAGACCGTTGTAGGGCATTGCAGAATGCCAGCACCACAGAATGTCATGGAAACTTTAAGCCAGCCAGAAAGGACTTTGGTGATCATCCAGGTTCACCTGTTCATTTTGCAGATGGGAAAACTGAGGCCCAGAGAGGGAAAGGGCCTGGTCTAGTGAAGCTCACACAGATGGTTGCTGGCAAATACAGATTAAAAACCTGGGTCTCTGGACTTTCCGCCCAGAGCAGCCTCCCTCAGCTCCAGGCTCCTGGGGACTAATTAACCCTGTCATGGAAACAATGGTGCCTAGTGGGTATTAAGCAACTCCCAGTTCTGGCTGGCACTAGCCTTAAGTCAGAATGGGGAATTAACTCCACATGTGGGGCTTGCTGGTCTGGAAAGTAAAATAATGAGTTATTTGCACTGAAATCAATAACATTTCTTTTCTGCAGCAAAAAGAGGGTGGGAATGTTGGGGAAGCCCTTGGAGGCTGCTCCCCAGGCCCTATGCCAGAAAAGGTGCCCCCTGGCTTTCTCAGGAGACACTCCTTGCACAGACAATGGCTCCAATGTGCCCAATCTTGTCAACAACTCTTGGCAGAGGCCCAGGGGCCCAGGAGGCTGAGAGGTGAGGGAGCAAGAAAGGGACCCTGGAGGGGAACACCTGATGTCACATTGGGTCTTTCCAGCCAGGTGTCAGACAGCCAGGAAGAACATTGAGTGGACGGGAGTTAGTGGGAAGCATTGGAGGAACCCTTTGGCTATCTTAGCAAGTTTATAGGTGAGGGATGATAGAGGCAGGAATAAGAGGGCAAGATGGGCTGGATTCGGTGGCTCACACCTGTAATCCCAGCACTTTAGGAGGCCGAGGTGGGTGGATCACTTGAGGTCAGGAGTTCGAGACCAGCCTGGCCAACATGGTGAAACCCATCTCTACTACAAATACAAAAAAGTTAGCCGGGCATGGTGGCATGCACCTGTAATCCCAGCTATTCGGGAGGTTGATGCAGGAGAATCTTTTGAACCCAGAAAGTGGAGGTTGCAGTGAGTTGAGATCATTGCACTCCAGCCTGGGAGCAGAGCGAGACCCTGTCTCAAAAAAAAAAAAGAGGGCAAGATGAAGGTGGCTGTAGGAGGTGATCTTCCCTGGCCTCTGCACCCGACAGGAGACTCCACCATCATGAGACAGGCTCTGCTTCTTTTCTTCCCCCCTTCCTCCCTCTCCCTCATGCCAAGAGCTCCAGGACTAGCCCCTCTCCCTCCAGCCTCCTGGGTAGGCCCCGTGGTCCCATGACCCACCCTACAAGTCCTCTGATCCTTACAGATGAACAAAGCCCTGAAGCTGCCTGCCCTAAAGGGAGATGCCAAATAGGGAGAATTCCAGGATCTGTCCCCATCACTGACGCAGAATCCCCTCCCCCTGGCTGCTGGCCTGTAGACCTTTCTGAGTTCAGAGCCCAGAGCCAGCCTAGGATGTTCCCGGCCATGAGGGGAGACTGGGCAGTGGCACTGAGCCACCTTGCCAGGAAGGTCCCTCAGGCCGCCCCCAGGCTGGTCCTGGCTGACCAGAGCCGCCATCGCAGCTGGGCTGGGGAAACCTTGTCCCTCAGGATCTGGGCTGGCAGTGGCTCAGGGCATTATGCACCTACCCTCTTAGCAAAGCCATCCCTTCTCTCCGAGAGTTTGCTCCCTGAAGCTGTAAAAATAACAAGGTCCCTGCAGAGCCTGGTGGCAGGGCTGAGTTCAGGAAAGGGCACAGAGAAGGCTGCAGTGCAGGAGGGAGAGGGTGGAGGGGCTCAGGCGGGGGCAGACTGCGGTGCAGGAGGGTAGGGAGGGCCAGAGGTCATGGAGGACCACACTGGGAGCTATGGGGTGGTGCTCCTTTCCCTTTTCTGCACGAGTGAAGCTTTTCTCATGGGGCTCACGCCTGTGTGTTGCTGGATACTGTTTGTGTGTGGACATTTGTGGCCAGGTGCATGTGCTTGTGTGTACATGCACCTCCGGGGTCATTCTGTGTGCTGGAGTCTATGCAGGATTGCTGCAAGAGCTGAGGATAAATATGGTAATGATATGCAAATCGTGTGTGAGACTTGGGAATCAGAGAGTAACAGAAGGCAGTGCTGGGTGCTCCTGGACCAGTCAGTCCCCTATGTGTAGGTTGGGCGCCATATTTATTCATGTGCCAATGTCATGTATATTCCCTACCCCGCACCCCCATCCACCCTTTGCTGCCCGGGCTCCCACCTCCTGAGTTGTGATGAATTGGAAGAAAGCCATAGAGAGGCAGGAGCCCAGAGAAGGAGGGAAGGGGAGAGGCAGGAGGAGAGAGTCTAAGATCAACACGATGAAGAACTAAGATAAAGGAAGAGGAAGGAAGAGAAAAGCAATAAGGGAAGGGGGAGCATGGGGATTCCATGCGTGAAAGGCGTTGGGCAGCTGTGGGGTGAGAGATGGGGAAGCAGAAGGGAGCCGGGGAAGGTGCCGTGGTGAATTCTAACCTCGACCATTGTTAACGATCTTGAAATTCAAGTAAAGACTGAAGTTTTTTCTTTTTTTTTTAGAAATAGTTTCACTCTGTCGCCCAGGCTGGAGTGCAGTGGTGCAATCTCGGCTCACTGCAGCCTCTGTCCCTGTGTTCAAGCTATTCTCCTGCCTCAGCCTCCCAAGTAGCTGGGATTCCAGGCACGCTGTATCACGCCTGGCTAATTTTTGTGTTTTTTTTAGTGGAGACAGAGTGGCACCATGTTGGTGGGGCTTGTCTCAGACTCCTGACCTCAAGTGATCCACCTGGCTTGTCCTCCCAAGGTGCTGAGATTACAGGCTTAGGCCACCATGCCTGGCCTGAGAGTCTTTTAGAGTTACTGTGTGATGGCTGGGTTTTGTGTCTTTGAGATTCTATGCTGAGACCAGGTCATTTGGGGTCACCACCTATAGTCTCATCAGCTGTGTCCGGGGGAGATGGTTTGCATCTGGGTGGGAAAGCAGTTTTGAAAGAAGGGGGCCTTGTGAGCTAGACAGATGCTGCCCAGAGTGTCTTCCAGTGAGGGGCACTCCCAACCTTGGTGCCAGGGCTTCCTCTTCTGGGCACGTGCTTCTCTGTCCCCAGGCCTCCCAGGCAGACAGAAAGGCTAGAGAGCATCTAGGGGTCCTGGGCGTAGGGCCACTTGGGATTTCCAACCTCATTTGCGTATGATTTCAGCCTCAAAGAGCTTATATTCTTTTTTTTTTTTTTTTTGAGATGGAGTCTTGCTCTTTTGCCCAGGCTGGAGTGCAGTGGCATGATCTCCGCTCACTGCACCCTCCACCTCCTGGGTTCAAGCAATTCTTCTGTCTCAGCCTCCCAAGTAGCTGGGATTACAAGCAGAACGAGACCCAGTCTCAAAAAAAAAAAAAAAAGAGAGTGAGGGAGAGAAGCGCAGTGGCTCACGCCTGTAATCCCAGCACTTTGGGAGGCCGAGGTGGGCAGATCACCTGAGGTCAGGAGTTTGAGACCAGCCTGACCAACATGGAGAAACCCTGTTTCTACTAAAAATGCAAAATTAGCTGGGCGTGGTGGCTCATGCCTGTTATCCCAGCTACTTGGGAGACTGAGGCAGGAGAATCCCTTGAAGCCGGGAGGTGGAGGTTGTGGTGAGCTGAGATTGCACCAATGCAACAGGAGCGAAAAAATAAAGAAATAGAGAGAGCTGGGGAAAATTTCCTAAGGCCATGCAGCCCGCCGGTGGCTCCTGTGAGAGCCAAGCCCAGACCCTGTCTGATTCCAGATCCCTCATTTTCTGTCTTCAAGCCTGAGGTGGAGCCTTTGGGCTCTGGATCCAGGCTGCCTCTGTTTGAGTCCTGTCTCCATCGCTAATGTCACTGTGGCATCAGGCAATTGACAGGCAAGCCCTGGACCTCAGGGTCTTCCTCTGGAAAATGGGTCCTAATAGCATCCACCTCATGTGGTTGTGAGGGAGGGTGGGAAGGGATAACATGGAGAAATGCTGGATATAGTGTGCACCTAAAGTAAAATTTAAAAAAATATATTTTCAAATCTAAAAAAAAAAGAAAGAAAAGCGTTGATATGGGTGAAGCACTCAGCACCATGCCTGGAGGTGGCGAACGTGTACTCTGTCAGGATCCCTAGGGGGCACACGACGTCTGCTCTGAACAGCCACAGCAGTGAGCATCAGCCGAGGGCTGACAGCTGGATAGGAAAAGCAGCTTGGAGGCGGGGCACCATGCCTCGCCCTGTAATCTCAGCACTTTGGGAGGCTGAGGTGGGAGGACTGCCTGAGGCCAAAAGTTTGAGACCAGCCTGGACAACATAGTGAGACCCCATCTCTCAAAAAAAAAAAAAAATGTAAGAAGTTAGCCAGATGTGGTGGCTGGTGCTGTGGTCCCAGCTACTCAGGAGGCTGGTAGGATCATTTGAACCACAGAGGCAGAGGTTGCAGCGAGCTGAGATCGTGTCACTGCCCTCCAGCCTGGGTGACAGAGCAAGACCCTGTCTCAAAAAACAAACAACAACAAAAAGCAGCTTGGGATGGAGACAAATGGGAGACCCTGAGACGTAGGAGTGGCATGGATGGGATGCTGGGAAAGAGAAGGGAGGGATGAGTCAAGAATGTGTCCCAACTCTGGCCTGGGGTCCTGGGCTGGCAATGCTGTTCACTCAGCCCAGCAGGCCTCGGAGGATGAGCAGGTGCAGGGCAGGAAGCTGGGCTGTCCTGGGGGTGATGAGGCTGCAGCTCCTGAGGCACTCCCTCTCTCTACCTCCTCTCAGCCAGGGAGGAAACCCGCCCGCTGGGTTTCCTCCATTCATCTACCTACCTGCCTGTCTGCCCATCCATCCATCCATCCATCCACCCACCTACCTACCTACCTGACTATCCATCCATCCATCCATCCATCCATCCATCCATCCATCCGTCCACAAAGTGGCATCCTCCCCTACTCTGACCAGCAAAAGTCCTCCTCTGACCAGAGTCCCCAAGGAGTCTTGCATCCCTGACAGAATCAAAGGGCAGACCCAGTCTCACCACACCCAGCCAGGTCTTTGATCCAGCCTCAGGGATACTCCCAGCTGCCTGCTGGATTCTGGCATCAATCTGTGCTGAATGTGCCTTGGACCCTGCCAGGGCCGGGCACACGTAGAGTACCATGGCATTTTCTATGCGTGATTTATTTCAATGTTCTCTCTTAAATCAACATTAATACCACTACCAAAAAAGCCAGACCTTTTAAAAACAAGGGGTCTACTCTTAGTTCATAATTCTGAGGGTAATTGGGGGTGCAAAAGCCTTTTCAGTGTGTTAGGGGAAAAATGGCTGTAAGAGTGAGGAAGAAGGTTGTGAACCTGCTGCTTTCTTCTGAGTGCTCCAACTGCCTTTGCCCTTTTCCTTTCCTTTCCTTTCTTTTCCTGTCCTTCCCTTTCCTTTCTTTTCTCTTTTCTTTTCTTTTCTTTCTTTTTGAGACTCAGTCTCACTCTGTCACCCAGGCTGGAGCACAGTGGCACAATCTTGGCTCACTGCAGCCTCTTGATGGAGGTCGCCATTCTCCTGCCTCAGCCTCCCGAGTAGCTGGGACTACAGACACGCACCACTATGCCTGGCTAATTTGTATTTTTAGTAGAGATGGGGTTTTGCCATGTTGCCCAGGCTGGTCTCACACTCCTGGCCTCTGGTGATCTGCCTACCTTGCCCTCCCAAAGTTCTAGGATTACAGGCGTGAGCCACTATGCCCAGCCCCAAGGGCCATTTTTTAAAGATTAAAATAAATAAAAGTAACATTTATTTAAATGATCCATAAGAAACAAAAATATTCACTGTACAAGATTGACATGGCACAGAATGGCAAAAGAAAACAAAAGTCAGAAAAAGCCTACTTCCAAACATTAACTCCTAGTGACACCTTGCTGTATTTTCCTCCACAATTTTTTTACATCTGTCTGTCTGTCTGTCTATCTGTCTATATCATCCATCAATCCTTTTGGCCATTCACTCATGCGTCCATCTACCTACCTACCTGTCTGCCCATCCATCCATCCATCCATCCATCCGTCCATCTATCCATCCACAAAGTGGCATCATAGTGTATTTAATTATTTTCAATCTGCCTTTTCCCATAATATATGCAAGCATTTTTCATGTTATTTAACATTCTTCTGTAACATCTTTCCCTATTTTAATTTTATCTCCTAAAATAAATGTTAGCTTTATGAACTGTAAGAAACACTCTTGTAACCTCTACCTGGCTCAATATTGAGAATTTCCACAGCCTCCTGAAAACCTCCCTGTTTCCTGCCTAGTCACCATGGCTCCCCACTTACTCCCCAAAAAATAACCCACGGTTCTGACGTTTGTGCCAATTGCTTCTTTGCATTTCTTAGTAGCTCTATCACTCAAGTGGACATACTTAGATACTATAGTTTAGTTTTGGCCATTTAAAAAAATTGAGGTGTCTTTTAAATTCTTTTATTCTACAGGTTCTCCCTCCAAAAATTCTTTTCCTTAAAAGCAGCCTGTGGCGAGGTGTGGTGGCTCACGCCTGTAATCCCAATGCTTTGGGAAGCCAGGGCAGGTGGATCACCTGAGGTGAGGAGTTCGAGACCAGCCTGGCCAACATGGAGAAACCCCATCTCTACTAAAAATACAAAAATCAGCCAGGCACGGTGGCGGGAGCCTGTAATCCCAGCTACTTGAGAGGCTGAGGCAGGAGGACTGCTTGAACCCAGGAGGCAGAGGTTGCAGTGAGCCAAGATCATGCCATTGCACTCCAGCCTGGGTGACAGAGCGAGACTCCATCTCAAAAGAAAAAAAGGCAGCCTATAGGGGTCACCAGTCAATGCCACTTGACTGGCAGAATTTCCCACAGCCTGGGTTTCACCAATTCAGTTCCATATGTGCTCTGTCTTCTGTAATTCCTGCAAATGACTCTTTTTAATGGTTACAACATGATGTGTAACCAATGCCTTACAATTGCCCAGTTTACAGTTCTGAATCGCTAGAATAGTTACCACTGAGACGAACATCCTTGTGTATATGTTTTTGTGTGTTTGTAGATGCCTTGTTCTCATGGGGCACATCGCCCTCCCCTTCCTCGATGCCCCTGGGTTGGGAACACTGTGGTCTCCCCTTCAAGTTAGCCTGCCCAGCCCTTTAAAACTAGATCAGCATCCTCACTTCCCCTGCAGCCAGGGCCACTGCTGGTCAAGTCACTCCATGCCCTCACACTCTGTGTCCCAAGCCTATCTGAGTTTGACACACTCTGTGCCACCTGGAGTCTTCTTCCCTTGTGGGCCAGCTTCTAGCCCTTCCTTCCCCATACCCCATATTTCTGAGGTCCCAGATTACTTTGGGCATGAGTCTATCCAAAATACAACATGTACGTTTGTCTTATTATGTGGTTGAGGTATTTACATATTAAAAATACAGTGCAACCAATGCTGTTTCTGGCACACACCAGACCTGCTTGACCCACTTCTAATTTCGACTGCGGCTGGGGTGGACACTTAGGGTCTTACCAAGGCAGCTGGAAAGTCCGGAGAGTTGACTGTCTTGTGGTCAGCTTTCAGCCACCAGAGGTGTTGGGAGGTTGTTGGGGAACCAGTGGACAAATGTCTCTCTCTCTGTCTCTGTTGTCCTTTACAGACTGTGGAGGCCAAGGGAACATTTCCCTTTCCCCCATTTGAAAGTTCACTGAAAAATCAACTCAGAAAAGTCAGATTAATTGGAGAAAAGCCACATGAATTTTATTAACAGGTACGTGGAGACTTCAGAATGAAGACCCAAGTATACAAGCGAAATTGTCCATTTTTACGCTTAAGTTCAAGTATGGTCAGCTGTGTAGAAATATGATTGGACAGAAAGGGAATGATTGGATGCTAACAGATGGAGTTGGGAAAGGCAGCGGGGGCTGTCTGTCTAGATTCTTCTTGGCCTCTCTGAACAGCATTCCTTCCTTCTGAGTATGGGACAGGATCCCCTTGGAATGGGGATCACATGACCTACAGCCAAACAAGGTAGGCCCTAAAGAAATGATGTCACTAATCTTACCACTCAGATCATGTCTTTATGGTCAGTTTTCACATAGAAGGCAGAGGGAAAGTTGGAGGAATATTTTGAAGTTTTTATGGTTGACTTTGGGAAACGGGAGTTCTGATTCTATGAACCACCTTAGGGAAGGAAGAAGGATTCTGGTTTCTATGGCTGGCCCTGGGGGAGAATGGACTTAGAGACAGAAGGGGAGGAGAAAGCCAGAGAAAAATTTTTTGTGGCGATGGCTCACGCCTGTAATCCCAACACTTTGGGAGGCTGAGGCAGGTGGATCACCTGAGGTCAGGAGTTTGAGACAAGCCTGGCCAACATAGTAAAACCCCGTCTCTACTAAAAACACAAAAATTAGCCGGGTGTGGTGGTGACATCTGTAATCCCAGCAACTCGGGAGGCTGAGGCATGAGAATTGCTTGAACCCAGGAGGTGGAGGTTGCAGTGAGCCACCGAGGTCCTGCCACTGCACACCAACCTGGGAGTAGAGTGATACTCCGTCTTGAAAAAAAAGGAAAAACTTTTGCTTCTGAGGCCTTCATTGTGGACTACTGTTTTCTGATCCCAGCAAGACACAGTTCTCAGGTGCATTCTACAAAGTTCCTTGGGCCGGGTGTGTGGCTTACGCCTGTAATCCCAGCTCTTAGGGAGGCAGAGGCGGGAGGATAGCTTGAGCCTAGGAGTTTGAGTCCTGCCTGGCCAATATAGTGAGACCCCATTTTCCACAAAAAGGAAAAAAAAAGACAAAAAATAAAATAAAGTTCCTTGGGGAGTCTCCAGCTAAGGTTGACCCTCATCTGCCCAGTCCAATATCACACCCTTTCCTGGCTCTGCTCCCCACCTGGCTCATTCCTCCTGCTCCCTTGCTCCAGTTTCCTGGTGTAACTAAACTCCCAGTCCCCAAGCCCTTGTCTCAGGCTCTATTTTAGAGAAAGCTCAAACTAAAACATGAAGGGTTGTATCTGGTGAAATCACAGCCTGATGACTGAGCTAACCAGAATCCTCCAGAAGTGGGCAGCTGACAGATTGAACCAAAAGGGGCCAAACCTCACCAGACATCTAGAGTCAGGAGATCTATTCTTGGAAAACAGGCTGCCAGTGACGTGCCTGTCTCCTGCCTGCCCTCTGAACGCAGGATTTGAACCTGAGAAAGGGGACTTGTCGTTTGTCGGAGAACATAGAAGTATACTTATTTTAACTGCTCCCAGGTGATGGCACATAAAATTGCCTGGGGGAGACCTCGAACTAGAGGAAAGAGACCCAGGAACATCACCTGTGAGTCCACCTGGAGTGGGTAGGCAGAGGAGAGTGGCCTGAAAACATGAGGCTCAGGGAAGTTGGTCTTTTTTTTTTTTTTTTTTTGAGACGGAGTCTCGCTCTGTTGCCCAGGCTGGAGTGCAATGGCGTGATCTCGGCTCACCACAACCTCTGCCTCCTGGGTTCAAGCGATTCTCCTGCCTCAGCCTCCCGAGTAGCTGGGATTACAGGTGTGCATCACCATGCCCAGCTAATGTTTGTATTTTTAGTAGAGATGGGGTTTCACTATGCTGGCCAGGCTGGTCTCAAACTCCTGACCTCATGATCCTCCTGCCTTGGTCTTCCAAAGTGCCGGGATTACAGGTGTGAGTCACTGCACCAGCTGGAAGTTGGTCTTTTTAAGTGCTTGTTTTGTTTGTTTATTGTTGTTGTTTGTGTTTTTTGTTTTTGAGATGGAATCTCGCTCTTGTCACCCAGGCTGGAGTACAACGGTGGGATCTTGGCTCACTGCAACCTCAGCCTCCTGGGTTCAAGCGATTCTCCAGCCTCAGCCTCCTGAGTAGCTGGGATTACAGGCGCTCACCACCATGCCCAGCTAATTTTTGTATTTTTAGTAGAGACAGGGTTTCACCATGTTGACCAGGCTGGTCTCAAACTCCTGACCTCAGGTGATCCACCCACCTTGGCCTCCCAAAATGCTGGGATTACAGGTGTGAGCCACCATGCCCAGCCTATTCCTTTACTTTCTTAATAAACTTGATTTCGCTTTACTCTATGGACTTGCCCCAAATTCTTTCCTGTGCAAGTTTCAAGAACCCTCTCTTGGGGTCTAGATTAGAAGTATGTAACAAAAGGATGTTTAATTCTTTCCAGTAGGCAAAAAGGCAAAGTAGCAAAGTAGGCCGGGCGCAGTGGCTCACACCTGCAATCCCAGCACTTTGGGAGGCTGAGGAGGGTGGATCACCTGAGGTCAGGAGTTCGAGACCAACCTGGCCAACGTGGTGAAACCCTGACTTTACTAAAAATACAGAAATTAGCTGGGTATGGTGGCAGGTGCCTGTAATCCCAGCCACTCGGGAGGCTGAATCAGGAGAATCGCTTGAACCTGGGGGCCAGAGATTGCAGTGAGCCGAGATGGTGCCACTGTACTCCAGCCTGGGTGACAGAGCGAGACTCTGTCTCAAAAAAGAAAAGGCGAAATAATATGTCAAAATACTATCTTTTGCCTATCAAACTGGCAATGATTTAAAAATGTTAGTGCCTAGCACAGTGTGACAGATTGCATTACTATTATCATCATTATTGTTTTAAGAGATGGGGTGTAGCTATATTGCCCAGGCTAGACTCTGGATTCAAGTAGTCTTCCCACCTCAGTCTTTGAGTAGCTGGGACTACAGGTGTGTACCACAGCACCCAACTCACACTGCCATTTATTTCCTCAAATACATTCTATCTTCTGTAGTAACAGAATTTTCGGAGGCATAAGAATTCTCAGATAAAGACTGTATTTCCCAAACTACTCATAGCAGGAGTCATATGGTCATTTGACTAAGCTCTCACCAATGGAATGTGGCAGGAGTGATGTGTTTCATTTTAGGTTCATTTGTGTTAGTAGGGGTCTCAGCAGGAAAGAGATGGTACCCTCAAATTGAATAATTTGAGGAGAGTTAAATAAAAGGAAAATTTACAAAGGTGTGGACAGTTTACAATAAATAATTCATTGGCCCAGGAGGTCAAGGCTGCAGTGAGTCATGACTGCACCACTGTACTCCAACCTGAGTGGCAAAAGAAGACCCTTTTCTTTTTTTTTTTTTTTTAGAGACTGAGTCTTACTCTGTCACCCAGGCTGGAGTGCAGTGGCACGATCTCGGCTCACTGCGGCCTCTGCCTCCCAGGTTGAAGCGATTCTGCCGCCTCAGCCTCCTGAGTATCTGGGATTATAAGCATGTGCCACCATGCAAATTTTTGTATTTTTTAGTAGAGACGGGACTTCACCATGTTGGCTTCAAGTGATCCGCCTGCCTCAGCTTCCCAAAGTGCTGGGATTACAGGCATGAGCTATCTCGAAGTTACAAGACTTTCTCAAAACAAACAAAAAGAATTTGCTGGCCTCCATTCCTGGTTCCTGGGGGGTAATCTTCAAATCCCTGGAACTTCCTGAGTATAACAAGTATCTCTGTTATTCATATGGGCCCCATGGGCCACACCTGGTAGTTTAGGTGACTAATGATTCCTAGGAAGTTTACCCTAATCAGAAGACAAGGTAGGGTCAGGGTGGAGGCCAGCTATGCCAGAAAGTCCAACCATGTGATAAAATGGCTGGGGCTTTGAGTCACCTGATCTCTGGGGACAGCTGGGGGACTAAAGGTTGAGTCCAACCCTGTGGCCAGTGATTTAATCAACCATGCCTATGAAATAAAGCCCCAATAGAAAGTCTGGACATGGTCATTTAAGTGAGTTTCCCTGGTTGTTTACACTATACACATTGATGTGCTGGGAGGGTACCAGCTCCCTGAGGATGATGGGAGCTTGATGTTTGGGATCCTTCTAGACCATGCCCTATGCATCTTTTCCTTTGCTGGTTCTGATTTGTATCTTCCTGCTAATCATATGTATGGTGCTACCCTGAATTCTGTTGAGTTACTGAAACTGCCTTTGCAAAATTATGATTGACACAGTGAAAGAGACCCAACTTAATTGACTCCATTTTGCTGCTTTTTTTTTTTTGAGACAGAATCTCTGTCACCCAGCCTGGAGTGCAGTGGTACAATCTTGGCTCACTACAACCTCCATCTCCCAGGTTCAAGCGATCCTCCTGCCTCAGCATCCCAAGTAGCTGGGACTACAGGCACGCACCACCACGCTCGCCTAATTTTTTGTATTTTTAGTAGAGACGGGGTTTCACCATGTTGTCCAGGTGGGTCTGGAACTCCTGACCTCAGGTGATCTGCACACCTCGGCCTCCCAAAGTGCTGGGATTACAAGCATGAGCCACCGCACCCGGTATCCCATCTTGCTTCCAACCTCCAAACTGTCCTTGTTCATTGCTGGGCGCAGGCTGAACTAACTTTGAGAGAAATCCAGTTGATAGTTTGTAGTTTAAAACAAAGACGATAACAGCCCTTTCCCAAAGCAGATCTTCTCGCCTGGGGACTAGATGGCCTTTGTAGGACTAACATTAGCCACAAGATTAGAAATTATGGTTTAGGAGTCATGCAGCTGGAGGCTACAAGATTCTGACCCTCCCTAGACTGCTCCTGAGATCAATGCTTGAGATATTTTGCAGACGCTGCACTTGATGGATCAGCTGGCAACACCCAGACTGATAAACTGGCTCATCTGATCTTATGGCCAGTACCCAGGAACTGACTCAGCACAAGAAGGCAGCTTCCACTCCCTACGACTTCATCCCCGACCAATCAGCACTCCTGGCTCACTGGCTTCCCCCCACCCACCAAGTTGTCCTTAAAAACTCTGATCCCTGAATGCTCAGGGTGACTGATTTGAGTAATAATACAACTCCAGTCTCCCACACAGCCAGCTCTGTGTGAATTACTCTTTCTCTACTGCAATCCCCCCGTCTTGAGCAATCAGCTCTGTCTAGGCAGCGGGGAAGGTGAACCCATTGTGCAGTTAGATTATTCTAGAATGATTGAACCTGAGGGAGTGGTGAGGCTCCCTAGATTTGTAGTCAGCTGGTTAGAAGTGGGGCTAATCTGGGAAACCACAAACTTGCAGCTGGTGTCTGAAGGGCGCTCTTAACCTTGTGAAATTTGGCCAGACTCTGAGCAGCTGGTGTCAAAAGTCACTGCAAAGTCACTGTTTTTTTAGGAAAAGTAACAGGAGGTGATGCAGCACCCCTTGGCTGGCAACAACGGGGAGGTATTATCCTCTCCAGGCCTTAGGGATAGGAGAAGGGGGCAAATAGAAGCCCAGAGAGAATGACATGGAGCAGACCATCTGGTAGGAGCTGTGGCTTTTTCTTTTCTTTTCTTTCTTTTTCGCCTTTTTTTTTTGAGATGGAGTTTCACTCTTTCACCCAGGCTGGAGTGAAGTGGTGTGAGCTCACTGCAACCTCCGCCCCCTGGGTTCAAGAGATTCTCTTGCCTCAGCCTCCCGAGTAGCTGGGATTACAGATGCCTGCCACCACACCTGGCAAATTGTGTATTTTTAGTAGAGACAGGGTTTCGCCATGTTGGCCAGGCTGGTCTCAAACTCCTGACCTCAGATGATCCACCCACCTTGGTCTCCCAAAGTACTAGGATTACAGGCATGAGCCACTGTGTCTGGCAAGGAGCTATGGCTTTCAATAAAGGGACACAGGCAACTCCCAGCAAGAAGTGAGTCAGAGAACTCAGCGCCCTGATCTCTTGACTCTGTCCTCTGATCTTTTACTGGTGGCTTCCACTGGCTGAACTAAACTGGAAGCTGGAGGACGAGGAAATCTATAGAGGTCAGCTCCAAGGCACAGAGCGGAACAGAGCATGGATCTGGAGAGGCTAATAGCCAGTTCATTTGCCCCAAACAAAATCATCCGCTCTTTTCCGCCTTTCCCTCTCCTTTCTTGCAGAATAAAATCAAATGAGGACCTGGAGGGCCTTTGATCACAGAGTTGGAGACAGTCCCTCAGGGGATGGCAGAAGAAGATGTAAGGAACCACAGTCCCAGAATGTTTTCAGTGAGGACTGCCTCCTCAGCTTGGGGCTTCTTACCTTTAGATTGTTATGTGAAGAAGAAAGAACTGTCCAGCTTGCTTGAGTAACTGTGTTTTCTGATCTTTTTGCGATGGCCGTTTAGCCTATGTCCTAACTGATGCCGTTGGTATGGAAGTGATAATCCAGGCTGTCTGCTATGTTGAAGAGAGGGTAAATGGGTACACTATCTCTCAAAGACAATTGAACAAGGTGTGTCAGGAGCTTCAAAAGTTTAGATCCATGTTACTGGATGAAAAGTAAAAAAGGTTAAAAAAAAAAAGTTTAGGTCCTTTAGTTCATGATTCTATTTCTTGGAGTTTAAGAAAATAGAAATATTGGCACACATATATTCAATTACATACCATTGATGTGATTTTCTTAAAAATTAAAGAATAGAAGCAGCCTAAAAATATATACAATAATAAGAGAACAATTAATAGACTATGGTCCAGCCTGGCCAACATGGCAAAGCCCTGTCTCTACTAAAATTAGAAGAAAAAAAACAATTAGCCAGACATGGTGGCACACACCTGTAATCCCAGCTACTCAGGAGGCTAAGGCATGAGAATCGCTTGAGCCTGGGAAGCAGAGATTGCAATGAGCCGAGATTGTGTCGCTGTACTGCAGCCTGGGTCACAGAGTGAGACTATGTCTCAAAAAATAAAACTAGATTATGGTTCATACATACATGATGCTATGTGATACAACCAATGCAAATGATACTTATTTTTTATTTTATTTTATTTTATTTATTTTGAGACAGAGTCTCGCTCTGTCAGGCTGGAGTGCAGTAGTGCGATGTCAGCTCACTGCAACCTCTGCTTCCTGAGTTCAAGCAATTCTCCTGCTTCAGCCTCCTGGGACCACAGGCACATGCCACCACCCCTGGCTAACTTTTGTATTTCTAGTGGAGTGGGGTTTCACCATGTTGGCCAGGTTGGTATCGAACTCCTGACCTCAGGTGATCTGTCTGCCTTAGCCTCCCAAACTACTGGAATTACAGGCATGAATCACCATGCCTGGCCATTTATTCATTTGTTTTAGAGACAGGATCTCACTCTCTAAAGAGGTGCCAGCTCAGGCTGGAGTGCAATGGCACCGTCATAGCTCACTGTAACCACGAATTCCCGGGCTCAAGCCATCCTCCTGCCTCAGCCTTCCAAGTATATAGAACTACAAGCATGCACCACCAACCACTCCCCAATAATTTTTAAATATATATTTGTTTAGAGATGGAGTCTTTTTATGTTGTTCAAATTGGTCTCAAACTCCTGGGCTTAAATGTTTCTCCCACCTTGACCTCCCTACATGCTGGGATTATAGGGGCAAGTCACTGCACCTGGCCACAAATGATTTGTATATATTTTTAAAGATGAGAAGATGTTAATAACATAATGTTAAGTGAGAAATTGAGATGTAAAAGTATCATCTCAATTATGTCAATATTCAAGGAAAAAAGATGAATTAAATATGCCAAAATGGCAACACGTGATTGTCTCTGGATTGCGAGCAATATCTTTCTCCTTATTTCTACTTTTGTTTTCTTCCCAGTGTTTCTACAATAACTATATATTATTTTTTAAAATAAGACAAAATGTCCTGTTAAAAAGTATCCATGAATAAATAAGTATCCATGAACTAGGAAAAAACCTGTCCAGTGGAAACTCATGTATCTTAGTCTCTTCAGAATACCATGGACTGGGTGGCTTATAAATAACAGAAATGTATTTCTTACAGTTCTCAGGGCTGGGAAGTCCAAGATCAAGGCACCAGCAGAGTTGGTGTCTGGTAAGGACATGCCAGTTACTGTTCCATAGATGGCATCTTCCAGCTGTTTCCTTACATGGTGGAAGGGGTAAGGGGGCTCTCTAGAGTCTTCTTTTTATAGAGGCATTAATCTAATTCATGAGGCTCCATCCTCATGACTTAATCATCTACCAAAGGCCCCACCTCTTAATGCCATTACATTGGGGATTACAATTTCAACATATGAATTTTGGGGGACACAAACATTAAGTCTTTGGCACCGTGTGATTCTGTCTCATTTGCCTTTCCTAGTGCCTGAATTTTGCTCTGATTTCCTGTCTCTGAGACCTGCCCCATCTTCACTCTGTCCTAGTTGTGCTACAGGTTGTTAACCTTGAATTTTCTTCTCAACTTCACTTGTGATTTGAAGGATGTTCTAGTGCTCATTCATAGCTTTTCTGATATGGACTCGCACAGTTACCTGGGTGCTGACCTTGTTAGAGCCTACCTCCTAACAACTCCCAACACATGCCTTTCAGGATCATTTACTCCCAAATGGTTCCTTTTCACCCCTCAGAAGTCTGGGTTATGTTTATTTACAAAGTGCATCTCTGGCTACTATGGAAAGTTTGATATGTATCAACAATAGTGGCAGGGTGGGCCATGGCAGTATCCCAGGATCTGTAGCGAAATGCAGACCAATTTTCAGCACCAAGGAGAGTTCTGAGGGAGCTGTCTCTGGAATGATCTCCTCATGACAGAATCCTTTTACCCTAGGGAGCTCATAAATACCCTGCAGGTCATATCCACAGGGAAGAATTGTGTACTATATCCCTAGGGTATCAAATGATTTTATCTTCCTATGTTAACTATAATTGACTGGTAGTGCCTTCACAAAGAGCTCTCTTGGGGAGAACAGTAAAATCTTGTATATGTTTAATAGGAAATTGTTCCAAGATTGATTAATGACTAAGTAATTAATTAATTTCCATAGGTGGAAAATGAGTGAGCCATGAAATTGTTGCTAGGCATTTTCTGATGCTAGTCTAACCCTTAGAGTATCTTGATTCTTAGCTGACTAAAGCAATCCTATCCTTCAAAAATCCTAATTCTTCTTATTTGTTATTTGGCAAAAATATTGCTGCAGACTTGAACTTGTGCTTCATTTATTGATAGTTTTCTCTATTATCTTCCACTAGATGACTGAGTGTCTGCCTCACTTTTTTTATTCGATACTCTGGCTCCCTGAACGCTAATCCACTAAACTGAGACCTTGGACTTCTACTTTGTGTGTCTGCCATTATCTATGACTATCTATGTCCTAAGAGTGGTCTTATTTTAATTTAGATGGACTTTCCTTCCATTCACCAGAAGTGCGACACCTCTTTGCATGCCTCTGTTTATGTCAAGGGATCAACCCTGGGAATATCAATTCCATCCAAAGGCAGGAGCAAGCACCTTAGCACAATTGGGCTCTTTGATTTGATCTCTTTTCCTCCTGCTTTTCTTTTCCATTTGTCTTTCCAGTCCTGACCATGCTGAATGCTAGCATCATCCTGCCTACTCTTCTCCATTTTCCTTGAATACTGAGGAGCTCCAATTTAGAAAAGGTACATTCAGAGCATGCTTCAGCCCCTGATCACCATCTCCCCTATCACCTCTCTGGACTCCTGGCAGGATACTCAGACTGCAAACACAAATATAGATCTCTGTGCCTGGCACAACAAGACACTGATCTCATGGGTCTCAGCATCATTTCTTGTTCCCCCTGGGTATCTGTGCTCAGGACTCCCCAGCAGCCTTCTCAGTCCCATTCACTGAGAGACCCTCAAGGGTCAAAGACCACGGATGCTTCCCTTTGGAAAGGAGGAACAGCATGCCGAAATGGGTCTCTGGGATCTCCTGCCCATCTTGGAAGCATCTTCCCCTCGTATATAATCAGAGACTCTGACATTATCTTGGCTTCAGTATTATAATAGGCAGGCTAGGCTATTGATCAGAATGGAGGGACTTGGGCCCTGTGGGAATCTGGGTACAATGATCAGCAGGATCTTGAGGGAGCATCTGAGCACAGAGCTGCACTGTTACCCATAGGTTCAACTTCCACAATCTTTTGCTCTTTCTCTTTTTTCTGCCTCTCTCAAAACTCCAGGCTTCATGTCTTTCCTTTCTCCTTTTCTTACTCCTCCCTCTGTCTCCTTCTGCTGTTCTTCCCTGAAAATAACTTTCAATGAATCTTATTCTTACTTTAAAGTGATCTTTTTATTTGGAAAATACAATAAAACATCAATAACTGATAATCCCATCATCCAGAGGCATCCACTATTACCACCCTGCCATATTCTTCTAGTCTCTTTCCTTTCCTTTTTTTTTTTTTAACAATGATTTCCAGTTTGTTTATTATATACAAACAATAAACAATCCCATCTTGGTTGTCAAATATTTAAACAATAGAAATATGGACAGTAAAATTGAAGTGTTCCCTTTATACTCCTCCAACTTCAACTCCTTCTCAGAGGTGACCACTACAATCTTTTGGGTTGTATATATTCTGGGTACTTAAGTTTTACGTGTTTAGGTATTAGTTGGAAATTGTGTTTAGCTTCTTGAAAGAGACTGATTGAAGTAGAAATGGAAGCAGAGAAGCTTATTGTTTTCTCATGGAAAAGCATTCTGAAGGTAGGTACCACAGCAGCTTCATGGTTGTCAGGGACCTGGACTTCTCGAACTTTCTGCTCTTCTATTCTTAATGTTGTCTTCTATGACCTCATGGTCTAAGACGGCTGCAGGAGTTCCAGCCATCATATCCTTATTCAGACAGAAGGAAGGGCCAAGTGTGGTGGCTCCTGCCAGTAATTCCAACACTTTGGAAGGGTGAGGCAAGAGGATTGCTTGAGCCTAGGAATTCAAGACCAATTCAAGACCAACATAGAGAGACCCCATCTCTACCAAAAAAAAAAAAAAAAAAAAAATTAGCTGGGCATGGTGGTGCACACCACTGTAGTCCTAGCTACTTGGGAGGCTGAAGCAGGAGGATTGCTTGAGCCCAGGAATTCAAGGCTACAATGAGCCATGATTATACCACTGCCCTCCAGCTTAGGCAACAGAGTGAGACCCTATCTCAAGAAAAAAAAAAAAGACAGAAGAGAGAAGGAAAGATGGAATGACAAAGATAGAGTGACTTGGCTGTCAGTTTTCCTTTTAATGAGGCTTCCCAGAAGACTGTCCTAATGACTTCTGTTTATATACTATTGGAGAGGAGTCATATAGCCATCCCTAGCTACAAAGGAGACTGGGATCTGTGATCTTTTAGCTAGTTATGTTGTACTTCTATTGCTAAGGAAGAAAGGAAAATGACACCAGCAAAATAATGACATCTTTCTGTCACAATGTATATTTTTTGTTTTTACATTAATGTGATTATATCATATTTATATATTTTCAGCTTCATTTTTTCACCTTCAATATACCTTGAGAATTTTTTCAATGTCACAAGGCATAGTTCTCTCCCAGTCTTTTAAACTGACATCTAGCATTTCATCCATTTATATTATGATTTATTTAGCAGCTCCTCCATTGATAAAAATTTAAGTGCAAACACTTTGTGCAACGATCCCGCAGAATAGATTCCTGAAAAAAATTTGCTCAAAGAGTATGTACCTTTAAATTTTGGATCGATACTGCCACATTGGCATCCAAAAGTGCTTTATAAATTTACAGATCTGCCAACCATATATAAAAGGCCTTTTTCTCATATTCTCTCCATCACTGAATATCATTATTTTATTTATTAATAAATTAATTTGGAGGAAATTTGGAGGTTTATTAATTTGGAGGTAAGATATCATTGAATATTATTTTGATTTCTAATTTCTATGATTATTTAAAGTTTAGGCAAATTTTACATTTGTTCATTATTTGTATTTCTTCCTTTTGAATTTACTCTTCAGTATTTTTGCCCATTTTTTATTGAGTTGTTTCTGACAGATTTGTAGTAGTTCTTCATATATACTGAGTGTCGATCTTTTATCTGTTATGTACATTACAAATATTACTCTCATTCTATTGGTTTTCTCTTAATATTATTTATGTGATATTTCATTATGCAGAAATTTTATATGTTTTGTCATATCTGATTATCTTTTTCATATAAGCTTGTTGTCTTTTTAGTGGAGATTTTCTTTCCATAAAATTATGAAAATATTTCTCATGGAAGTTTTTCTGCCAAGAGACTGTAAAAATATTCTCCTATTTTTTTCTTCTTAAATTTTTATATTTATTTTTAAAATTCCATATGTTTCATTGGTCCACTCATATCTTCTCTCATCAATACCATAGAGTGTTAATAACTGTAATATTGTACTTTGGTAGCTCATAGTGAAAGCCTTCATTATTGTTCTCTTTTTAAAGTTTCTTGGGTATTCTTATTCATTTCCTCCTGCAAAAACTTTAGAATCATGAATCAGTAATAAAAAAAATCCCAGCACACACACAAAAGGCCATGACAGCTATTTTCATAGCCAGATTCTACCAGATATACAAAGAACTGGTACCAAGCCTATTGAAACTTTTCCAAAAGATCCAGGCAGAAGGAATCTTTCCTAATGCATTCTATGAAGCCAGTATCACCCTGATACCAAGGCTAGGCAAGAACACAACAAAAAAAGAAAACTACAGTCCAATATCCCTGATGAACACAGCTGCAAAAATCCTCAACAAATCAAAAAGATAATATACCATGATCAAGCAGTCTTTATTCCAGGGTTGCAAGGATGCTTCAACATATGCAAATCAATAAATGTGACTCACCACATAAATAGAATTAAAAACAAAAAAATATGATCATCTCAACAGATGCAGAAAAAACACTCAGTAAAATTCAGCATCCCTTCATAATAAAAATCCTCAAAAAAGTAGGCATAGAATAAATATACCTCAGAATAGTAAAAGCCACATATGACAAACCCATAGCCAATGTCATCCTGAATGGGAAAAAGTTAAAAGCATTTCCCCTAAAGAACTGGAATAAGACAAAGATGCCCACTTTCATGACTCCCATTCAACATAGTACTGGAAGTCCTAGCTAGAGCAATCAGGCACGAGAAAGAATAAAAGGCATCTGCCAGGTATGGTGGCTCATGCCTGTAATCCCAGCACTTTGAGACGCCCAGACAGGAGGATCACTTGAGGTCAGGAGTTTGAGACCAGCCTGGTCAACGTGGAGGAGCCCTGACTCTACTAAAAATAGAAAATTTAGCTGAGCATGGTGGTACCTATAATCCCAGCTACTTGGGAGGCTGAGGCATGAGAATGGCTTGAACCCAGGAGGCAGAGGTTGTAATGAGCCAAGATCACACCACTGCACTCCAGCCTGGGCAACAGAGTGAGACTCTGTATCCAAAAAAAAATAAATAAATAAAAAGCATCCAAATTGGAAAAAAAGAAATCAAATTATCTCTGTTCAATGATTGTATGATCTTATACCCAGAAAACCCTAAAGATTCCTCCAAAAGATTTCTAGATTTAATAAACATCTTCAGGAAAGTTTCAGGATGCAAAAACAACATACAAAGATCAGAAAGATCAGTAGCATCTCTATACACCAATACCAAGTTGAGAGCCAAATCAAAACCTCAATCCCATTTATAATAGTTAAAAAAAAACACCTAGTAATACATTTAACCAAAGAGGTGAAGATCTCTACAAAGAGAACTACAAAATACTAATGAAAGAAATCATAGATGATACAAACAAATGGCAAAACATCTCATACTTATGGATTGGAAGAATCAATATCATAAATGATGATATTGCCCAACACAATCTACAGATTCAATGCACTTCCTATCAAATTGCCAATGTCATTTTTCACAGAAGAAAAAACAATTCTACAATTCATATGAGGCCAGGTCAGTGGCTCACGCCTGTAATCCCAGCACTTTGGGAGGCTGAGCCAGGTGGAACACTTGAGGTCAGGAGTTGGAGATCAGCCTGGCCAACACGGTGAAATCCAATCTTTACTAAAAACACAAAAATTAGCCAGGCGTGGTAACGTACCCCTGTAGTCCCAGCTACTTGGGAGACTGAGGCAGGAGGATTGTTTGAACCCAGGAGACAGAGGTTGCAGTGAGCTGAGATCACACCACTGCACTCCAGCTTGGGAGACAGAACAAGATTCTGTTTCAAAAAAATAAAATAAAATAAAATAAATTTCATATGGAACCAAAAATAGCCAAAGCAGTCCTAAGCAAAAAGAACAAAGTTGGAGACATCACGTTACCTGACCTCAAATTATATGACAAGGGTATAGTAACTAAAACAGCATGGTACTGGTATAAAAATAGCCACATAGCTCAATGGAACAGAAGAGAGAACCCAGAAATAAAGCCACATACCTACAACCAACTGATTTTTAGCAAAGCCAACAAAAATATAAATTGGGGAAAGGATACCCTATTCAATAAAGGGTGCTGGAAAAATTGGCTAGTCGCATGCAGAAGAATAAAATTGGACCCATATCTCTCACTATATACAAAAAGTAACTCAAGATTAATTACAGACTTAAGTGTAACACCTGAAACTATAAAAATCCTAGAAGAATACCTAGGAAGAAGTCTTTTGGACATTGGCATAGGCAAATAATTTATGACTAAGACCTCAAAAGCACAAACAACAAAAACAAAAATAGACAAATGGGACTCAATTAAACTAAAAAGCTCCTTGTACAGCAAAACAAATAATCAACAGAGTAAATAGACAACCTAAAGAATGGGTGAAAATATTTTCAAACTGTGCATCCAACAAAGGGCTAATACCCCAAATCTACAAGAAACTCAACTCTGCAAGATAAAACCAAATAACCCCACTAAAAAGTAGGCAAAGACCATGAACAGACATTCTTGAAAGAAGACATACAAGTGGCCAACAAACATATGAAAAAATGCTCAATGTCATGAATTGTCAGAGAAATGCAAATTAAAACCACAATGAGGGCCAGGTGCGGTAAGGGCTAGATGTTGTGGCTTACGCCTATAATCCCAACACTTTGGGTGGTCAAGGTGGGTGGATCACTTGAGGCCATGAGTTTGAGACCAGCCTGGTCAACGTGGTGAAACCCTATCTCTACTAAAAATACGAAAATTAGCCAAGCATGTTGGTGCATGCTTGTAATCCCAGCTATTTGAGAGGCTAAGACATGAGAATAGCTTGAACCTGGGAGGCGGAGGTTAGAATAAGCTGAGATCATGCACTGCATTCCAGCCTGGGTGACAGAGACTCTGTTTCAGAAAAATAAATAAATAAATAAAAGAAAAAGAAAAGCAAAACAAAACACAGTGAGGGACATCTAACACCAGTTGGAATGGCTGTTACTAAAAAGTCAGAAAACAGATGTTAGCAAGGATGCGGAGAAAAGGGAATGCTCATACACTGTTGGTGGGAATGTAAATTAGCACAATTTCTATGGAAAACAGTATGGATATTTCTGAAAGAGCTAAAAATATAACTACCATTTAATCTAGCAATTCCACTACTGGCTATCTACCTAAAGGAAAAGAAATCATTATATTAAAAAGACACATGCACTCGTATGTTTATCGGAGTACTATTCACAATAGCAAAGTCATGGAATTAATCTAAGTATCCATCAACAGGTGATTGGATAAAGAAAATGGAAAAAAATATATATGAAATTGTATCTTTTGCAGCAACAGGGATGGAACTGGAGGCCATTGTTCTAAGTGAAATTATTCAGAAGCAGAAAGTCAAATATCACACGTTCTCACTTATAAATGGGCCCTAAACAATGTGTACATGTAGACATATAAAGTAGAATAATGACACTGGAGACTTCAAAAGATGGGAGGGTGGGCAAGGGGTGAAGGATGAAAAGTTAGCCATTGGGTACAATGTACACTATGCAAGTGATGCATATGCTAAACGCCCAGACTTCATTACTATGCAATATATCCATGTAACAACACCTGTACCCCTAAATCTATTTAAAATAAATTTTTAAAAACTCTAGAATCAGCTTGACATGTTCTACTATACTTTTAATTGGGATTGCATTGAATTAATAAATTAATTTAAATAATTTTTTTTTAACAAAGTCTCCTTCAGGAATGTAGAGTCTTTCTTGAAGTCATTCTTTATTTATATCAATAAAGTTGTGTATTTTTCTTTTATAGGCCTTATACATTTCTAGTTAAGTTTGTTTCTCAACATTTTTATGTTTTGATACTATTGTGAGTGGGAATTCACTGCAAAAAGGTATAATTGGTTAGTACTAATGGTTGGGCATTGAGTTTTGTATATTGATCTTATATCCAGCCTCTTTACTGAATTCTCTCATTTGTTTCCTCTTGGATTTTCTAATCTTTTTTGTCTTCAAAGAGTGAAGGCTGGTCTTCCCTTTTCAAAATTAATATTCAATCCTCAATCTATCTTATGTTTTATGGTTTCAAAGTAAATTTCAGGCATCAGTACACACTTCACCCTTAAGCACTTCAGCTTGATATCCTTATCTATTGTTCTATACTTGTTTATTCTTTTTTCTTCTGAAAAAAGAAACATATAGTATACCTCAAAATATAAATCTTAAGTACAACTTTCCATGAATTTTGATCATTGCACATATCTGTGAAACCTAAACCCCTAGCAAGATAGAGAATGTTACTAACATCCAAGAAAGTTTTCTTACGGCCCTTCCCAGTCAATCCCCTGCTTTTACCCCTTTTCAGTGGCAGAGTTCTGACTTTTTCACAATAGACTACTTTGCTTATTCTAGAATTTCACATAAGTGGAAAATGTGAATAGGATGTACTCTTGTATAATGGCTTCTTTCACTCAAAATCATGTTTGTTTGTTTTTTTTAAATTCACTCATGTTACCTTAATTTGTTCCTTTTTATTAATGAATAGTACTTCATTTTCTGAATAAATGATGCTTTATGGTCTTATTGATGAACACCTTTCCAGTTTTTGGCTATTAGGAATAAATTTTCTATTAACATTCTTGTATATTTATTTTTGTGGATTTGCATTTTCTTTCTTCCATAAATATCCAGAAGTGAAACTGCTGAGTCACAAGGCAGGTATATGATAAGTTTTATAAGAAACTGTCAGAATTTTTCTCAAATGATTTTTAAAGACTTTTTTTTTTTTTTTTTTTTTTTGTAGGAAGTCTCACTCTGGCCCAGGCTTGAGTGCAGTGGTATGAATCTCGGCTTACTGCAGTTTCCACCTTCCGGGTTCAAGCAATTCTCCTGTCTCAGCCTCCCAGGTAGCTGGGACTACAGGCATCTGCCACCACACCTGGCTAATTTTGTATTTTTAGTGGAGTTGGGGTTTCACCCCAGGCTGGTCTCGAACTCCTGACCTTAGGCGATCCACCCACCTCGGCTTCCCAAAGTGCTAGGGTTACAGGCATGAGCCACTGTGCCTGGCCAAGACTTAATTTTTTTAGAGCAGTTTTAAGTTCACAGCAAAATTGAGAGGAAGGTACAGAGATTTCCCATATATCCCCAGCAACACATACGCAGCACCCCCCACCATCAACATCTCCTACCAGAGTGGTCCATTTGTTACAACCAACAAACCTATACTGAGACATCATTATCACTCAGTCCATAGTTTAGCTCAGGATTCATTCTTGGTGTTGTACATTCTATGGGTTTGGACAAATGTGTAATGGCATGTATCCACCATTATAGTATCATATGGCATGCTTTCACTGCCCCCAAAATACTCTGTGTTCTGCCTATTCCTCCATTCCCACCTCTAACTCTAATCTTTTTACTGCCTCCATAGTTTTAAAGTAATTTGACATTTTACACTACCACCAACAATATATCAGAGTTTCAGTTGCTCTACATATTTTCCTTTGCAAGCTTTATAGTTTTAACTTTCATGTTTAGGGTTTTTTGTTTTTGTTTTAGAGATGGGATCTTGCTCTGTTGCCCAGACTGGAGTGCAGTGATACCACCATAGCTCACTGCAGTGTCCAATGTCCAGGTTTAAGCAATCTAACCACATCGGCCTCCTGAGTAGCTGGGATCACAGGTATGAATCACTGTACCCAGCTCTGCTTAGGTTTTTAAAAATATATATTTCAGATCAATTTTTGTGTATAATGTGAAATGGGTAAAGGTTTATTTTTCCATATGGATATCCAGTTGTCCCAGTTCCATTTGTTGACAAGACTTACCTTTCCCATTGTATTACTTTGGGGCTCTTATTTAAAAATAAGTATCTGAGCTCTCTATTTTGTTCCATTGATACATTGTTGCCCTTATAATTACTTGAGGTTAGGTAGGAAAACCTTCCAAATTTATCTTCTGGACTGCTTTGCATATTCTAAGTCATTTGCATTTCCAAATAACTTTCTTTCTTCTTTTTTTTTTCTTTTTTGAGACAAAGTCTCACTCTATTGCCCAGGCTACAGTACAATGGTGCAATTTTGGCTCACCACAACCTCCACCTCCTGAGTTCAAGCAATTCTTGTGCCTCAGCCTCCCAAGTAGCTGGGACTACAGGCAGGCACCGTCACATCCAGCTAATTATTTATATTTTTAGTAGAGATGGGGTTTCGTTATGTTGGCCAGGCTGGTCTTAAACTCCTGACCTCAGGTGATTTGCCTGCCTTGGCCTCCCAAAGTGCTGGGATTACAGGCCTGAGCAACCATGCCTAGCCTCCAAATAACTTTCAAATTTGTTGATATAGTGCTACCAAATAATGTTTGTGGGATTATAACTGAGATTAAGTTAAATTTATAGATCAATTTGCAGAGAATTGATATTTTAATATTTGTGTATCTTTCAATTCGTGAACATCTCATCTATTTCCATTTATTCGGGACTTCTTCAATTTCATTCAGAAATGTTTTATAGTTTTCAATATGAATATCTTGCATGATTTTTGTTAAATTTATTCCTATGATTATATGTATTTTAATTCTTTTGTAATTCAACTTGTTTTTTAGACTTCATTTCCAATTGTTTTATACCAGTATATAAACATCGAATTAATTTTTGTATATTACCCTTGTGTATGTGACCTCACTAAATTCATGTGTTAGTTCTAGTAGTTGTTTTATAGCTTCCCTGAGATTTTCTACCTAAACAATTATGTTATTCATCTACAAATAGAGAAGATTTTATTTATTTTTATTGCCTTATTTCAATACTTAGGGTCTTTGGGACCCTATTGATTAGAATTGAGTGAGTGTGTCCTTATCTTGGTCAGTTTGGACTAATATAGCAAATATATCCTAGACTGGATGGCTCAAATAACAAGCATTTATTTCTCACAATTCTGAAGGCTGTTAGGCCCAAGATCAGGTGCCAGCAGATCCCATGTGTGGTGAGAGACCACTTGTCTCCTCCTCCTTTTCCTTCTTTTTCTCTCCTTCTCTTCTCCTCCTCCTCTTCCTCCTCCTCCCCTTCCTCCTCCTCCTCTTCTTCCTATTCCTCCTCCTCCCCTTCCTCCTCCTCCTCTTCTTCCTATTCCTCCTCTTCCTCCTCCTCCCCTTCCTCCTCCTCCTCTTCTTCCTATTTCTCCTCTTCCTCCTCTGCCCCCTCCTCCTCCCCCTCCTTCTTCTACTTCTTTCTTTTTGTCTTTTTTATTTTTTGAGATGGAGTTTCACTCTGTTGCCCAGGGCTGGAGTGCAATGGAGAGATCTCGGCTCACTGCAACCTCTGCCTCCAAGGTTCAAGTGATTCTCCTGCCTCAGCCTACCAAGTAGCTGGGATTACAGGTGTCCACCACCATGCCCAGCTAATTTTTTTGTATTTTTAGTAGAGACAGGGTTTCACCATGTTGACCAGACTGGTCTCAAACTCCTGACCTCTGGTTATCCGCCCACCTTGGCTTCCCAAAGTGCTGGGATTACAGGCGTGAGCCACCTCGCCCAGCCCTTCTTTTTTCTAAGACAGGCCCTCACTGTGTTTGTCCAGGCTGGAGTGCAGAGGCAGGCTCATGGCTCACTGCAGCCTCAACCTCCCAGGCTCAAGTGAGCCTCTCACCTCAGCCTCCTGAGTAAGTGTGGCCACAGGAACGTGCCACCATGCCTGGCTAATTTTTTCTTTTTAAAATTTTTTTGTAGAGACAAGGTTTTACTGTGTTGCCCAGGCTGGTCTCAGACTCCTGGGCTCAAGCAGTCCATCTGCCTCAGCCTCCCAGAGTGCTGGGATTACAGGAATGAGCCACTGCACCTGGCCTCTGGATGTCTTCTCATGTCCTTACGTGCAGGAGAAAGAAAGCAAGTTCTCTTGTGTTTTTCTTTAAAAATGCATTTATCTGACTCATGAGGGCTCTGCCCTTAGGACCTATTTACTTACTGGAGGCCTCATCTCTAAATACCATGGAACTGGGGATTAGTCTTCACCATAGAATGTTGAGGATTCACATTCAGTTAATAGCGGCATCCTTGCATTGTTTCAGATGTTGGGGGGAAAGTGTTTAATTTTCCTAAGTATTATGTCAGTAGTATGATTTTCTTAGATGCCCTTTATAAGATTAAGAAAGTTTACTTCTATTTGTAGTTTGCGTGGTGTTCTTTTATTTTTATTTTTTTATTGAGACAAGGTTTCACGATGTTGCCCAGGCTGGTCTTGAATTCTTGCCCTCAAGCAATCCTCCCAACTCAACCACCCAGAGTGCTAGGATTACAGGCCTGAGCCACCATGCCCAGCTTCAGTGTTTTTTTTTTTGTTTTTTTTTTTTTTTTAGTCAGTTTCGCTCTTTTGCCCAGGCTGGAGTGCAGTGGCACAATCTCAGTTCACTGCAACATCTGCCTTCTGATTTCAAGTGATTCTCCTGCCTCAGCCTCCCAAGTAGCTGGGATTACAGGTATGCACCACCACACCTGGCTGATTTTTATATTTTTAGTAGAGACTGGGTTTCACCATGTTGGCCAGGTTGGTCTCGAACTCCTGAGCTCATGATCTGCCCACCTTGGCCTCCCAAGGTGCTGGGATTACAGGTGTGAGCCACCGTACCCGGCCCTGAGTGTTCTTTTTAAAAATCCTGAACGGGTAGTGGATTTTGTCAAATGCTTTTTCTGCATCTGTTGAAAATGATCATATGGGTTCTTTGTTTTTCTTTCTAGTCTGTTAATTAGTGAATTAGACTGACTGATTTTTGAATGCTAAACCAGCCTTGTATTCCTGAGATACACCACAATTGGTCATGATGCATTACTCTTTTTAAACATATAATTGAATTTTATTTGCTAATGTTTTGTTGTTTTTTGGGTTACGTTCATGGGAGACGTGGCTCTGTAATTTTCTCTTTTTTTCATAATGGGTCAGGTTTTGGTAATCAGATTGCGATGGCCTTATAAAATAATTTGGGAAGTTTTCTCACCTCCTTTGTTTTCTGCAAGAGTTGCATGACGTTGGTATTCGTTCTTCCTTAAAGAAAGCTAAGAGTCACTCATGAAATTATTTGGGCCTGGAACTTTCCTTGTGGAAAGGTTTTCAATAACAAATTCAATTTCTTTAATATGTATTCTTTAATATGTATAAGGATATTTATACTTTCTGTCTCACTTTGCGTCATTTTTGATAATTAGTCTTTCAAAGAATTCACACATTTTATTTAAATTGTTGAATTGATTGACAAAGTTATTCGTAATATTCTCACTTTTTATTCTTCAATGTTTGTGGCATTTGTAGTGCTAACTCCCCTTTCATTGCTGATATTTGATAATTGACGGGGTTTTTCTCTTTTTTTCTTGATATCTGACTAGAGGTTTATCAATTTTTAAACATCTCTTAAGGCTGGCACAATGGCTCATGCCTATAATTCGAGCACTTTGGGAAGCCAATTACAGGGTTAGTTTGAGCCCAGGAGTTTGAGACCTCACAACATAGGAAGATCCCATCGCTATGAAAATTTAAAAATTACTCAGGTGTGGTCATGTGCACTTATGGTCTTAGCTACTCAGGAGGCTGAGGCAGGAGGGTCACTTGAGCCCAGGAATTTGAGGCTGTATTGAGTTATGATTGTACCACTGCACTCCAGCCTAAATGACAGTAAGACTCTGTCTCTAAAAAATAAAATATTTTATAAAATTTAAGTCTTCACTTTGCTCATTTTCTCTGTTGTATGTTTTCTGCAGCATTGATTTCCACTTTTAGTTTTATTATTTCCTTCCTCTGATTAATTTGGTTTGCTTTCCTTAGATTCTTTGTTTGTTTGTTTGTTTTTTGAGACAGAGTCTTACTCTGTCACCTAGGCTGGAAATGTATTGGCGTGATCTAGGCTCACCGCTACCTCTGTCTCTTGGGTTCAAGTGATTCTTGTGCCTCAGCCTCCCAAGTAGCTAGCATTACGGGCACCCACAGTCGTGCCTGGCTAATTTTTGTATGTTTAGCAGAGATGAGGGTTTCATCATGTTGGCCAGGCTGGTATTGATCTCCTGGCCTCAAGTGATCTGCCTGCCTTGGCCTCTCAAAGTGTTAGGATTACAGGCGTGAGTCACCATTGCCTGGCCTCTTTTCTTACATGCTTAATGTTAAACCATAAGTAATTGATTCTAAATCTTTCCTTTTTTCTACTATACACATTCAAACTTTCTTCTTTTCTAATTTAAGCATTTAAACTACAATTTTCCCCCTAAGGACTGCTTTGGCTGCATCTCACAGATCCTTATGTGTTACATTTTTATTATTCAATATAAAATATTATATAATTTATTTTGGGTTTTATTCTCTGACTCGTGGACTATTTAGAAGTGTATTGTTTGGGGCGGGTGCAGTGGCTCACGCCTGTAATCCCAGCACTTTGGGAGGCTGAGGCGGGTGGATCACCTGAGGTCAGGAGTTCAAGATCAGTCTGGCCAACATGGTGAAACCCTGTTTCTACTAAAAATACAAAAATGTGCTGGACATGGTGACAGGTGTCTGTAATCCCAGCTACTCGGGAGGCTGAGGCAGGAGAATCTCTTGAACTTGGGAGATGGAGGTTGCAGTGAGCCAAGATCTCACCATTGCGCTTCAGCCTGGGCAACAAGAGCAAAACTCTGTCTCAAAAAAAAAAAAAAGTAGATTGTTTAATTGCTGAATATCTTATTTTAATTGATTCTCAATAAAATTTCTATTGTGGTCAGAAAACATATTCTGTGTAACTTTAATTCTTTAAAATGCATGAAGACTTGCTTTATGGTCTGGCATATGATATGTACTGGTGAATATGTTATGGGCATTTGAAAAGTTCTATGTCTATTCCGTAATTATTAGATGTAGTACATATATACTACATTTTTATTGGTTTATTTTTGGTCTAATTGTTCTATTAAGTGCTGAAAGAGGGGTGTAAAAATCTTCAAATATGATTATGATATTGTCTCCTTTTTCCTTTAATTTTATGAATTTTTGCTTGATGTACCTCAGAGCTTTATTCTTAGAAACATACACATATATGATTTTTACCCCCATATAATAATGAAATGATTCCTTTATCTCTGGAAATATTCTTTTTCCTGAGGTCTACTTGACATTAACCACTCCAGCTTTCTTATTCTTACTTTTCACATGGTATAACTTTTTTTTCTATTTACTTTCAACCTATATTTAAAGTGGATCTCTTGTAGATGGCATATTATGGGTTTTCTTAATTCATTAGGGCAATATGACTTTTAATTATAGTGTTTAGTGTGTTAACACTAATGTAAATATTGATATGGTTAGACTTGGGAATAGCATTTTATGCCTTGATTTTTTTTTTTTTGAGGAGTCTCCTTTAGCATTTCATGCAGTACAAAACCTATTTGTGATATTTTCTCCCCTTTAAAAAAATATGAATGTACCTTTATTTTATATTTACTATCAAAGGATATTTTCACTACATAAATATTCTAGGTTGCTAGAATTTTTAAAGCATTTTTTCTTTTCTTTCTTTCTTTTTTTTTTGGGACGGAGTCTCCTTCAGTCAACCAGGCTGCAGTGCAGTGGTGCCATCTCGGCTCACTGACACCTCCGCCTCCCAGATTCAAGCGATTCTCCTGCCTCAGCCTCCCAAGTAGCTGGGATTACAGGCGCCTGCCGCCAACCTCAGCTAATTTTTGTATTTTGAGTAGAGACGGGGTTTCACCATATTGGCCAGACTGGTCTCGAACTCCTGGCCTCAGGTGATCCGCCCACCTTGGCCCCCAAAAGTGTTGGAATTACAGGCATGAGCCACTGCGCCTGGCCTAAAGCATTTTTTCTTTAAGTAAAATTTTAAAGCATTTTTGACCTCCATAGTCTCTAATAAGAATTCAGTGGCCGGTTGCAGTGTCTCACACCTGTAATCCCAGTACTTTGGGAGGCCGAGGCAGGCAGATCATGAGGTCAGGAGTCCGAGACCATCCTGGCCAACTTGGTGAAACCCTGTCTCTACTAAAAATACAAAAATTAGCCTGGTGTGGTGGTGTGCATCTGTAATCCCAGCTGCTCAGGAGGCTGAGGCAGGAGAATCACTTGAACCCAAAAGGCGGAAGTTGCAGTGAGCAGAGACTGCGCCATTACACTCCAGCCTGGGCAACAAGAGCAAAACTCTGTCTCAAAAAAAAACAAAACGAAGAATTCACTGGTCATTAAAATAATTGTTCCCTTATTTGTAATAAATTAGTTTTTCTTGCTCCTTTTAAGATTTTGTCTTTATTTTTGCTTCTCAGCAGGTTGATAACGATGTGCTTGAGAGTAGTTTATTGTATTCATTTTGCTTGGTATTTGCTGAGGTCCTTGAATTCATAAATTTGGTTTTTAAAAAAATTGGTACCTTTTAAACCATTCTTCCTTTCTTTCTTTTCTTTTTCTTTTTTTTTTTAGACGAGGTTTCACCATGTTGGTCAGGCTGGTCTTGAACTCCCGACCTCAGGTGATCCTCCCGTCTTGGCCTCCAAAGGGTTTGGATTACAGGCGTGAGCCACCACGCCCAGCCTCTTTCTTTCTTTTTTTGTTTGAGACAGGGTCTTGCTCCGTTGCCCAGGCTGGAATGCAGTGGTGCAAGCAAGGCTCACTGCAACCTTGACCTCCCGAGCTCACACAATCCTCCTGAGTAGCTGGGACCACAGGTATGCACCTCCACACACAGCTTTTATTGATTGATTGATTGAGATGGGGTCTTGCCATGTTGCCCTGGCTGACCTTGAATTCCAGGGCTCAAGTGATCCTCCTTTCTTGACCTCCCAAAGTGTTGGGTTTATAGGCATGAACCACTGCACCCAGCACCACTTTTTCTTCAAATATGTTTTCTGCCCTTATCCTACCTCTCTCCTTCTGGTACTCCATTTACATGGATGTTAATCTTTCTAATATGATCTCTTGGGTACCTGAGGCTCTTTTTTTGAGACAGAATCTCACTCTGTCACCTAGGCTGGAGTACAGTGGTGTGATCTCAGCTCACTGCAACCTCTGCTACCCAGGTTCAAGTGATTCTCATGCCTCAGCCTCCCAAGTAGCTGGGCTACTGGCATGTACTGTCATGCCCAGCTAATTTTTGTATCTTTAGTAGAGATGGGGTTTCCCCATGTTGACCAGGAGGGTCTCAAGCCCCTGGTCTTAAGTGATCCAGCTACCTCAGACTCCCAAAATGTCGGGATTATAGGTATGAGCCACCACACCTGGCCTATTTCCTATATTTTATTCATTACAAGTGTATTTTCCCTTATGTTCTGGAGCACAGTTAAAAATAGCTGTCTTAAAACACTTGTCTGCTGATTCTAACATCTGAGTCATCTTAAGGGCATTCTCCATGAATTATTTTTTCTCCTAAAAATGGGTCATGTTTTCCTGTTTCTTATATGTCAAGTAGCTTTGGATTATATCCTGGACATTTTGAGTGATACGCTGTAGAAACTTTGGATTCTGGTATGCTCCTCTTAAAAGTGCTGTTTTGTATTTTTTAAAACAATTGCCTTGGCTGAACCCAAACTGTAAATTCTGTCTCCTCTGTGGTGGGTGGCAGCTGAAATGTCAGTTCAGTTCTTTGAGTCTTGGATGTGTTGCTTGGAACCAGCCCAATGGATGCTGGTCCAGGGATCATCCAGAGACCTGGGCACAGTTTAGACACAGAATTTGGGGCTCCTCCTACCTAGTTATCTTCTTTCTGGGAGTTATTCCCTCAATTTCCAGCTAAAGTAGAAACTCTGTCTTTTGATTCTTATGTAAGACTAGATTTTCTTTTCTTTCCTTTCTTTTTTTTGAGACGGAGTCTTTTTCTGTCACCCAGGCTGGAGTGCAATGGCATGATCTCAGCTCACTGCAACCTCTGCCTCCCAGGTACAAGCAATTCTCCTACCTCAGCCTCCTGAGTAGCTGGGATTCAGTTCAGTACTCAGCTGAGTAGCTGCGCCACCATGCCCAGCTAATTTTTTGTATTTTTATTGGAGACGGGATTTCACCATGGTGGACAGGCTAATCTCGAACTCCTGACCTCAAGTGATCTGCCCACCTTGGCCTCCCAAAGTGCTGGGATTACAGGCATGAACCATCACACCCGGCCAAGACTGGATTTTCTATCCAAGTTTTAGTAACTCCACAGAGGACAGACTGTGCTTTTATGCTTTTCTTATCTCTTGTGCAAAGAACTGTTGAAATGTGCAGATCACCCAGTGCCTTTGCCTTCTTTCAAATGTCATTTTCCTCCAGTTTCTGCCTGCTTGTTGGTTGCTCGCTATGGCTTTCAGACAGTTGTTTATCATATTTTGCAAGAGTCTATGGTTGTCATCTGAGGCAGAATTGGTTTGATAGAGATTCAAACTACTCAGCTGTTGGCAAAAGTCGAACCTATTTTACCTAATTTTTATTCTCTTAGTTTACAATCAAAGCGTATCTTCTGTGGACCTGGTTTTTATTGATTGAGTGCTGGGCATTGTGTATGAAAAAATTATAGAGATAATTTGAAGCTCTGGATGATGTGATCTTTCTCCAGAGAGGATGTTCTTTTGCTTTTGGCAGATGGATAAGCTAGAGGCAGCTCATCTTATTCCAACTGGGGAGAAATTGAGATGATTCAAAGTTGGACTTCATCCTTGCGAGGGCTGATCTATTTCCAGGGTTCATTCAAAGCAAGCTGGGAATGTTTACCTGGTTCCCCATCTTCCACAGATCCTCAACTCCAGTTTTTGTCTCCTAGCCTCTGAGACTGCTGAAATTTCTGCTCAGCTTCTTGGCCTCCAAACTGTTACTTCAATTTTTAAATTAGCAAGTCCCTTGAGTGGAAATTTGCTGCCAAATACTGGGCTCACCTATCTTATGTTTCCTCCCACTCCAGATATTGGCCCCAAACTTACAGTGTCTTGGTAGCTCTCCAATGCCTTCAAATGTAGCTTTTCATCCAGATTTTCTAGTTGTTTTTTCTCAGTGGGAGGGCTGATCCAAAACAAGCTATTCAGACTTTGCTGGATGTGGAATGCCAGCACTCACTTCTAAATATTGCTATTTTCTAAACAGTTTCAGTTTAAAAAAAATTCTGGACTAAGAGTTAATTTTGATGTTGTTTATTTCTACTTCCATCTCATCAAACTCAGAGGAAGTGACCTATATAATTTATGATACGTGTTAAGATTTATTTTAAGGGATAATACAGTCAGCATTTTGTGTTTCGTGGATAGTTGAAAAGAATATCTATTTTCTTTTTGATGGGCAGAAAATGATATCTATCATCTATCTAATAAATTAAACTCATTTATTGTGCCATTCGACTCCCTGTATCCTTATTTACTTTACATTTACTTATTTTAAATTTATTTTATTTTTGATGTGTGGATACTAAAACATACCATCACCTTTGTGGATTTATTTATGTCTCGTTTCTATTCAACCAGTGTTTGCTTTGTGGATTTATTTCTCATTTCTATTCAATCAGTATTTGCTTTGTGGATTTATTTGTTTCTCATTTCTATTCAATCAGTATTTGCTTTGTATATTTTTAAGCCATGCTGAAATTACATAGAAGTTTTATTTTTCTGGTGGTTTGTCATATTTTTTCCTTTAATATGTTTTACCTAAATTAATTTTTCTACATTTGTGCAAATACTACCTTCTAATTGTTATCATTGGTGTGGTAGAGTTTCCAGATATGGTTGCCAACAATTCTTCCTGTCCCTATGAGTTCACGTCCCTGCAGAAGTGGAGTCTAATTCCCTTGACCTGAAATCCAGGCTGGCCTTGTGACTTGCTTTGGCTGACAGAATGTGGCAGAAGTGACATGGTGCCAATTCCTTGCCTGGCCCTTAAGTAGTTCCAGCAGCTTTCAACATTGTGCTCTGGCAACTCTACCGCCATGAAGTATAGATGTTCACACAAGACTGAATGATGGGACACGGTGTGGAGAGAGCCTTTGAGCAGGTACCAGATGTAAGGAAACCTTCTTGGAGCTTCCAGCCCAGCCACATACTTAATACAACCAAGTGAGGGTCACCAGATGAGACCACATGGAGCAGAAGGACCGCCCAGCCCAGCCCTGACAGAAATCTTGACCCATACAATACTGAGAAATAATAAATCATTACTGTTTTACATTCCTGAATGTTTGGGAGTTATTTGGGACTCAGCAAAAGAGCTGAAACAATTCGTTTGGTATATTTTCTCCCATCTATTCAAATCTTGAGACCATATTTTTATTAGGTTGTATGTTTTCTCACTTAAATTTTGGGAGTTTCTTCTTATCCTAGATACAAATCCTTTATTAGATATACAAGTTGAAAATATTTTCTTTTAATCTGTAGTTTGTCTTTCCATTCTTTCAATATTGTCTTTAGGTTGGGCATGGTGGCTCATGCCTATAATCCCAGCACTTTGAGAGGCCAAGGTGGGTGGATTACCTGAGGTCAGAAGTTCAAGACCAGCCTGGCCAACATGGTGAAACCCTGTCTCTACTAAAACTACAAGAATTAGCCAGGCACGGTGGTACACACCTGTAGTCCCAGCTTCTAGGGAGGCTGAGGCAGGAGGACTGCTTGAACTGGGAGGCAGAGGTTGCAGTGAGCCGAGATCTTGCCACCACACTCCAGCCTAGGCTACAGAGTAAGACCTTGTCTCAAAAAACAAAC
>CAUYNB010021633.1:0-88136 GCA_963574225.1 Lagothrix lagotricha
GGTTACTCTTTTTAAGGAATATCTTTGTGGTGTTCTCTGTATTACCTGGAGTTGAGTATTGTCCTGCCTTGCTAGGTTGGGAAAGTTTTCCTGGATAATATCCTGAAGAATATTTTCCAGCTTGGATTCATTCTCTTCGTCACATTCAGTACACCTATCAAACATAGATTAGGTCTTTTCACATAGTCCCATATTTCTTGGAGAATTTGCTCATTCTTTTTTACTGTTTTTTCTCTAATCTTGTCATCTCGTTTTATTTCGTTAAGTTGGTCTTCGACCTCTGAAATCCTTTCTTCTGCTTAATCAACTCGACTGTTAAAACTTGTGCATACTTTGTGAAGTTCTCATATTGTGTTTTTCAGCTCCATTAATTCACTTATATTCCTCTTTAAATTGTCCATTCTCGTTAACATTTCATCAAACCTTTTTTCAAGGTTCTTAGTCTCCTTGCATTGGGCTAGAACATGTTCTTTTAGCTCACAGAAGTTTCTCATTATCCACCTTCTGAAGCCTGATTCTGTTGATTCCTCACATTCATTCTCCATCAGGCCTTGTTCCCTTGGTGATGAGGAACTGCAATCCTCTGTAGGAGGAGAGACATTCTGATTTTGGGTGTTTTCAGCCTTTTTGCGCTGGTTTCTTCCCATCTTTGTGGATTTATCCACCTGTCGTCTGTGTAATTGCTGACTTTCAGATTAGGTGTCTGAGTGGACGTCCAGCTTGTTGGTGGTAAAGCTTTTTCTGTTTCTTAGTTTTCCTTCGGCAGACGCCCCTCCCCCAAGAGCTGGACCTTCCCGGGTTCAGCTGTACTTGCTGTGAAGCTCTCAGTCCTCAGCAGTTCCAACTGCTGGTTTTTTTTTTTTTTTTTTGGGGTGGGACCAGCCTTCTGTGGCGACCCACTACGCCGGCTGAAACAGTGGGGTTAAGATTCGTGGCGCTTTTCTGCCCGGGAATCTCCCGGTCTGGTTCCCCGCTTCAGTCCACTTTTCAATCAGCTGAATGGGAGACTCTGCCTTCCCGGAGCTCCAAACGCCAACCAAAAGGGCGCTCAGTCCCATATACTCTGGACTGAGAACTGCTGCGCGGGGGAGCCTGCAAAACGGCCCCACCCTCCAAAAGAGTCACGCTGACGACTCGTGGGGCTCCTCCGCCGGAATCTCCTGGTCCGTGGGCAATAAAAATTCGTCTGAAAATGTGGCGTCCACTCACTCTCTGCGCTTTCAGTGGGAGCTACAATCCTGAGCTGCTGCTAATCGGCCATCTTGGATCTCTCCTCTGATGTTTGAGAACTCTTAAAACCTCAAAGTACTTTGAAAAGTAATTTAAAAAAATATGCTGCAACAAGCTAAATCTAACCAGATGAAATTTAACAGGAACAAATGGAGAACACGGAACTCAAATTCAATGCACCAGCAGTAAAGTGGGAAAGGAGACTTAGGACGTTGGAATTTTAAGGTAGGCATTGTCTAGAATATCCAAGAATAAAACGACTCCTAGAGGGCTAGAAACAACGTCTTAAATCCACTCAAAAGACTTTTCTTAAGGTTATGTTTTGTATTAGGCGTTTATATGGGAACCATTTCACAGCACAGATGGTAGAGCCATTATAGTTGTCTTCAGATAGTCTCAGCTTGGAATGAAAAACATATCACATGAGTTGCCAGTTTCCCTTCCAGAACTCCTGGCAGATACAGTCATTGAATCATTTCTTTTTCATTCATGAATCTGGAGATGGTTTTAGATTCCTGCTCAGCCGAGTGCCCCAGTTCAGTTATACCAATTGACTGGAACGGGCAGAATTAGAAACCATGACTGGGTATGCACTGGAAGAGGAATAAGACACTGGGTGAGTCCAAATAAGGAAGAAGTTCCTGCCAACCAGGTTGTTCAGAAATAAAATCCATGATGCAAATAACTTGTTACCACTGTGGCTATTCACATATTCACAGGAGATGGGTTTGGGGGATTCATTTACTAGATGAGTAGCAGGGGCCACTTCAGACGCCTTCATGGTGCTTTCCTACTCAGAGTATATACTGCTGTAGCTCTGTTACTATTTTAGATGAGGATTTTTGCTAATATATGATAGTAAACCTCTGGTGATATCTTAAATTGGATAACGAGCTGGAGAGGGAAATATTTTAGGGAAGATTCAACCATTGCTGTGCTAAAACTCATTATGTAAATCACTGCACCTTTTGAACATATTGCCTGCTGCAAACAAAGTGGTTTTTAATAATAATCCCTTTCCCCCAGTGTTTTAGTCGGAGCTAATTTCCTCTTTCTTTATGCGGAGTGAACACAAACACGATGGGAAATATAAGGACTACGTATTGAAAACACTGTGAACACACATGGCTGACGCAGTGTGTTTAAACATCCCATGGCTTACGAGGCCTAGTCTCCTCTTCTCTGATTTCTTTTCCTTCCTTCCCCACTCACCCTAAACTTGAGCTACGCTTCTCACCATGTTGTGATCATTCATTGCACCCTTTCAAAATTCCTTTGTGCCATCTTTATCTTCTGGTTTGTTCTTCTAGATCTAGTCGAAATATTGTTTCTTCAGTGAAGTTTCAAGCTTCCCTCTGCTGAGTTGAACATGCCCCTTAGCTGTAAGCATGCTCTAACCATCGTGTCTCTAAAGTATGCTTGACACTTTCAGAGGAAATCGTAGCCCCATCCTAGTCCTGGTTTCTGACTTTCATCAGCTAAGTTCTCATTCAATTAGTTCCTGGCTTAGCTATTAGCATTTATGTTACATTTACTTGCAGCAAAATGCTGTACTAAACACTGCAGAGCATAAAAGGAAATACTGATGATGTTCAACAGCTCCAAAAAAAAATCAGGATGAGATGAGGTTAATGGAACAACCATATAATTATATTAAACACAGAACAAAAATGGAGACAAAGGAACAAGTCCCCAATAGAAGCCACATTAGAATAAATTCTAGGTTGAATGGAGCACAGGAGGACAGAAGACTGTTCTTAACAGGTGTCACTGAAGGCCGAAGCAAGTTTCACCAACCTCCAATCTAGCCCTTGTATTGTTATCAGAGTCTCCTTTCTAAAATGCAAACTGGATTGCCATTTACCTGCTCAAAAGCCTTTAATGGCTCTTCATTCACTGCAGGAAAGTAGTCAAAACTCTAAAGAGACACATATAGCCTGCTGCTATCTGGTTTCTGCCTATTTCATTTATCATAAATTCCCTCCCCTCTTCCATTAAACTCATATCCCTCTTGTAATTTATATTCCAATTCACCACTCTATATTATTCTCTCTCATAACTCCTTGCCTTTGTATTTGCTGGTAACTCCATCAGCAATGCCTTTCTCATTCCCATCCCACTAACTTTAAAACATGCCTCCAGTAATCTATAAAACACGTATCCTTCTCTGGTGTCATGGAAACACCACTTTCTCTATTACATCGCTTTCTCACTTCCTGAGGCTGACTGAGGAGTTCATTCCTTGAATAGAACCTGGCACACAATCAGTGATAATTCTTTTTGAGTTGATTAAATGAGAGAAGAGTTTGAGAAAGTGTTTGAAATTGGCTGAATGACATGCTTTGGACAGAAACGAAGAGGCTACTAGCCTCATCTGTTGCCATGGTTGCCATTGTATCACCCAAGTTTGCGGAGAGAGTAAATGAGCTATCCTAATGGAGTCTGGTTTTGTTTGTTTGATTTTTTTTCAGCTTTCTCAATTCCTGCAATATGTGTTGTTTCTGTTTTCCGGTGCTCACTTCATCATCTTTGAGTACTAAGAACCCGACACCCAAACGTATGACCAACACACACACATACACACACACCACAGTGACCATGAAAGACTCTCGATGCAACATGCAGTCAGCCAACATGGTCAGCTTCTATGTCAATTGGGTCATTACTACAAGTAGTCCCTGTGCTACTCTGCAGTTTTAAACCTATTCTTCTCATAAAATGCAACATAATCAAGGTCTAATTATCAAAATGAGTTATTGGCAACACAATAAATGTTCTTTGTGTGAATTATAGCAGCTTTTGTTAATTGCCTGAAATCTGCAAACCTGCAGGAAACATTTGCAATAAATTGATTTTTCCAGACACTGCCTCTGTAATAAATAAATCCTCCTGGTGATTAATAAGTACTCCTTTTGATTTTTGTCCTCTTTTAATTAAAAAACCTACAGATGATCAAGAGACATCTCAAAATCACATCTGCTAAAATATCACAGTAAGAACACAAACCAGAGCTGAGGCCTCAAAATTGTTCTGATGACAATCTTCACCGTCGGGACCTTTTCTGCTGCAAATTTTAAGACCAAGATTTAGATAAGGTAAGCAAATAAAAAAAAAATTAGAGCTTGTACAACTGAGAATGAGTCTAGTTTCAGGTTTACTTGGATCAGAAATATGAAACATGTCATCAGTATCTTTCCATTCTTTTGAAATCTTTCTCAAGAACTCCCTATAGTTGACAAAGATGTGGCCACTGAAAAAGAAAACTCCCTTGTTATTACCTGATTCCTATGTCATTCCTTTGAGTTATGGGCGCAGAGAAAGACTCTTTCCCAGATTCTGCATATCAACTTTCAGGGCTGCATACTGAAGTGTAAGTGGTATTTACACACCTAGGATGTGGGTCAAGGTGGGGTTAGTGTTTGTGAGAACCTACTATTTGCCAGGTATTGTCCTAGGCAGTGGGAATACAATGGGAGCAAGAAAAATGAAGCCCCTAGTCTTCTGAGGTATGCATTCTTTTGAGGAATATAGGAAATAAACGAGCCCACTGATGATCTCCAATACTACTACTACTATAGCAGTAATAATTTTGGCCAGGCACAGTGGCTCACGCCTGTAACCCAGCACTTTGGGAGGCCAAGGCAGGTGGATCACGAGGTCAGGAATTCGAGACCAGCCTGGCCAATATGGTGAAACCCCGTCTCTACTAAAAATAGAAAAATTAGCCAGGCATGGTGGTGCACACCTATAGTCCCAGCTACTCGGGAGGCTAAGGCAGAAGAATTGCTTGAACCCAGGAGGCAGAGGTTGCAGTGAGCTGAGATCGCACCACTGCACTCCAGCCTGGGGAACACAGTGAGACTCCATATCAAAATAATAATAATTATCTATATTATAAATGGGCTTTCAAAAAATGAAGCAGGTTATGGAGTAAATAATTATGCAGAGTTGCAAGGGTGGTTGTCAGTGGCTATTTTAGGTAGTGAGGTCAAGAAAGGACTTTTTGAAGACATAACCTCTGAGTAGCAACAGCACACAGCTCCACGGATTCTGTTGTGACTTCCTGTTTACCCTGGAGGAAAATCCAGAAGGACATTACATTTGGACATTATCTGACTCTTGAGCTCTCAGGAATATACATTATAAGAAATTTTTCAGACATGTAGGGTTGGATGTGTAAAAAGACAATGTTAGATGTAAGAAGTATGATTTTCTCTTCCTGAAGATGTGACACCTTAGGAAGATACTTGAGTTCTTTGGATTGAGCTGAATAGGATTTCCAAGGTCCCTTTCGGCTAGAAAATTCAATGATTCTGAATTCATTCTCTAAGTAATTTATTTTCATATTTTTTTTAACATTCAATAATGTCAGAATGAATGCTGCAAGGAGGACAAAATTGAATTGCAGAATCCTAATTTACATTAGCCAAATTAGACAAGGACATTATAAATAACCTTATCTAAGAGAGACAAAAGTTTCATTCTTTAATGACTTGTGTGTCAATATTTGTAAATCCTATTAAATCACTTAAAAAATGCCTAGTGACATAGAGTAATTAATACTTTCTAGCTTCAGAGGAATCTGTGATTAGATAAGCATTTTTTGATCAGTAAACAGCCTCTAAGAGTAGTCGACATAACCTTGGCAGCCAGAGGAACAAATATTTAAAGAAAAGCAATTAAAGAAAGAACTTCTCATAGTTCTTTCTCTTATTTATCAGTCAGGCTTACAAAACAGAGATACTGATAACAACAATCATAGTTAACATTCATGGTGCAGTTACTATATGGAAGTCAGCTTTCTAGGTGCTTTACATATTTATTTATTGTAATCCTCTTGGCAAGCCTATAAAGTGCTGCTATTATGACCTTATTTTACAGATGGAGGAGTGGTAACATAGGAGAGGAAACTGCTCTAGCTCACATCCTGGTTGATGGTAAAGCAAAGTTTGAAATCTACATATTCTAGATCATAATTGAAGTTCTTAACTGTATGTGATACTTTGCATATTTTTCCATCCAAGGAATGAAAACTAGTGTTATTTATCTTGGCGCAAACAGAGCTTAAGAAAAGCTGGGAGGTGGGTGACACGGACAGCCACTTGCTCCTGTCCTGCTCTTTTCCTCTCTATCCTGTGGCCCACCGTCCATCCTCCTCCTGCAATCCCCAGGGGCTCTTTTGCTCTATCACCCTCAAAGTCTGTGAATCCTCAAAAAAAGCTAGTATTAGTTATTTACAACTTACGTTCATCGTAAGTCCGTGGTTTGCCTCTTTCAGGAGGACTTATGTTTTATATGGTGTATCTCACAGAGAAAGGAAAGGCTTTGTTTCTGTTAAAGAGATTTCAGATTTAAGCAAGTGGATGAGAGAGAGAGATCTGGACAGGCATCTTGACTTTCCAACTTGGAAATCGCACTGCAGAAGCAGACCTTTATTTAAATGGTTTTCCTCGACATTTCAGGAAAGGGTATTTAATTATATTAAATATGTAACATTACGAATGAGCAACGGATGGCACAATGAATTTGAAATCATCCCCAGTATAATCTTACACTGTAATATATATCAAAAAGCCTTTGAAGAGAGTTGGAAGAGAAAAATGGAGTCAAATTCGAATGGTTAAACTACCTTCCATTGTATCACAAGATATACAAAATGTAGCTCATAAGAAAACCAGACTACACAGCTCGCCAGCTAGATGAGTGCTTTTGGTTAAACAAAATGTTGGATTGTCAGGCAGTTGGGAAGACCCTTTCCCTGAGGAACCGTGTGAACACCTCGGGTTTTCTTATCTCCGTTCCCACATTCCAGGCAAGAGGGGAGATGCTGAGCCAGACCAGCCCTAAGACGAAGTAAAGTACCAGTCAGTTACCGAATTTCTCAACTCTGGCTTGTGAGGCATCTGCGTGGATAGTTTCTGTTTATTTGCTTCCTTTACCTTCTGAATGCCATCTGCCCAGCCCTCAGGTTTTGAGTGGGAAATCGCAGCGTCGATGCTGGGCTTTAGAAGAGATCACGGACAAGCAGTCCGCAGGGGTCCACTCTCTCCTTCTTTTCCCTCTTCTCCCCACCCCCTCGCCCCCTTGCTTCCCTGCCTTTCCATCCTTTTGCCTGCCTTTGTTCTAACTAGGGCTCTGGAGCCCAACTGCCCCCTTTTGAATTCTGGCATTTGTATTTTCTTGCTGCATATCTTTGGCAAATTCTCTGTATCTATCTTTTCTATACTTCAAGGCTTACCTCACAGGGTAGTTTGAAAGAGTAAAAAAATAATAATTTAAGTGTCAAGAGCATTGAAATAACTTCTGACACTAGTAGATAACTCAAATGTTATCATCGTCATCATCACCATCATTTTTTCCATAAATATTTACTGAGTCCATACTTATGTTTTAAATGCTGTGCTAAATAATTAAAGTGAGCAAATGACTAAAACATTTCAACTGAGAACCTTCCCTCCTGAGAGCCAGTGTTCAGGGTCTCCCAGGGCAGGGAATACGTTTCCCATACTGTCTATTCCCTTAGCGTTTCCCTGCTCTTTCCCTATCAAATCACACTTGTTTCTGTTTTCAAATTTCTTGGAGAATGCTCTCTGCCAAGCGGTAACTGGTAGTTAAAACGAGTGAATACCTGCATATGAAATGTTAATTTGAATCCAGTAAATACGAAGCTACTTTCAGAAGGAATTAACCTTGTGGCCATAGTTTCTAATACTCATTTTTAGGACTAAATAATTTTATTCCATTTAATCATTCAGTGACATTCAAATTACAACCTACTCTACTAATTACTTTGCCTGCACGTATGGACAGCTCTTCCAACTAATTGTCTTTAGCAGTAACACGAAGTACATAATATTAGGGGAGAAGATGATGTTTCTACTTGTTCTGGATCTTTTTAACCATAGGAAATACTCAAAGTTCTTTTTGATAACTGTTTTGTTTAAAATTTATGCAGGTTTATTTTGGTTCCTACTAAATAATAGTTATTGAAACACCCCCATGCTTCAAAGCTCTTTTTATCACATGAATGAAAAAGAAACTTTATAATCCTGTGGCCATTTTGTGTGTCCTTTGTTAGGTTATTTATGGTTATGGTCTCTGTACTAAACATGATCGCAGATAAATATTGGCTGTCAGAAAACCACGTACGCTGATACTCTTTTAGGTCACTTTCATTTAGGCACTCACAGATAAGAAAGTACATATTTTAATTTATTTATCTATCTTTGATTTGCTCATTGACACACAGTAAGGGTTTGGATTTCCAGTCAATGACATAAGATGTGTTAGACACACCTTGGGTTCATCTCTATAGATAGTATTTATGCTGGAGGGTTTTTTTTCCCCCGTAAGTCTCATCTACTTGTCAGATATCAGAGTATCCAATTCCGGTCCCTGTTTTACTCCATTCACTACAAGCAGCACTTAGGTAGAATGACTCATCTGGCAGCCATGAGAGGTTGGAGCCACTAAACAGAAGTAGCCACTGGCTAAAAGAATAGGGCAGGACAAGAGAGAAATATTACAACGACCTGCTCTAAACACAGTTGTTTGATTTGAAGGCTGAAATCACACTGTCTTCCTGCCTTTTGGGGCTCTGCCCGCGAAGATTTTAAACAATTTATAAAAGTAGATTATACTGGAAAGTGCATTACGCAGGCAAGTGGGTTTACATAACTCACAATCTTTCAGCTACACGTTTTTGACGAAGTAATTTCAGACATTTTCTAAAGTGATATTACATTCGGTTTCACTCTAATTTTTTCCTTTGATTAGCAAATCAGTTTTGCGTAACACGCCAGTGAGTCATGTCTTAGCATGAGAAGAGCCCTGCCAAGAAGATGAGAAATCACAAACCATGTGCTAATAACAGGGTCATTGTGAGGATTAAAAGAGATGAGACCTGTAAAACATTTAGAACAGTGTGTAGCATAATTTTAAGCACTCACTGCTTGTTAGCTATTAATAGTCTTACCTTACTATTATGAATTACTCTAGACTGACCCTACCCAGCGGCATGGCCTTACAATTATAGAAACAAAGACCAATATGAAAGAACCCAATAAGGATGATGATTTTAACATTAACCCATATAGTTCTTTTACATATATAACGTTCTGCCAAAGCATTGATAAATCAACTTTAGATCATTTAATTTGTACTAAACAGTTATAATAGTGAATACGTCAGGCAGTAAGATAGGCATTCTGCATATTATTTTTATATATAACATTTTTAGACCATTTTTCTTATCTTTTCGAAGAGAAAAAGCAAAGGTCAAAGAGGCTGTAATTACCCAAAACTCACACAGCTAAAGAATGGTAGAAGTCATTCTACTTTACCACACTGGCTTATAGAAAGTTTTGAAATAAGCTCTTGATTATGAGATTCTGAGGTACTAATTGCCTACTAATTTACAGGTAGCTACTTTTGCATGTGATTTGACTGTTTCAAACTATTGATGATTTCCATTAGGCCATGAAATTCATGTTGATTTCTATTTCCCAGGAGCTCAGATTACACATTACTCCTCCTGATGATTATTCAAATAGTTTACCCTCAATGTCAGGTGGCATAACAGACCCCCAAGGAAATCATGTTCTAATCTTGTGAATATAGTAACTTTACGTTGGGCAAAAAAAAAAAACTTCGTAGATGTGATTAAATTAACAGAAGACTATACTGGATTATCTGGGTGGGCCCAATGTAATGACAAGAGTCACTACAATTGAAAGAAGAGGGCAGGAGGATTAGAGATGTGAGGAAAAAACAGATATCAGAGCGATATAATTGCTAGCTCCAAAGAGGGAGGAAAATGCCATAAGCCAAGGAATGCTGGCTACCTCTAGAAGCTGGAATGACAGAAATGATTCTCCCCCTAGAAGTAATGTCTTTCTTTCCTGCTTCCTGTGTTTCTTGCCGGCCAGATCTCACTAATGCATGCCTCCCTAACAACAGTTTCAGTACTGACTTGAGTAGTTGAGTTAAATATTAAAAGCAGAAAAAGCCAGTGCCCTTATATAAAGGCTGGAATGTAACAAAAGCCTACCAAGAGTTTTTCCTAGGAAAGCCTGGGCCTTAAAGCACAACAAAATAATGAAGGTATTCTTAACAGGCATGATTTAGGATTAAACAAGTTTTATTGGAGATCTGAAGAAACTCCACAGGCCTGGGGAATTCAAAGGAATTCCCCAGACCTCCGTAATTTAGAAGGAGGCAAGATAAGGGTAATCACCCTAGCACCTGGACCCATTGAGATTAAGCACATTTACTGAGGCTCCAGAGGAAGGTCTTTAGAACTCAGATCTTAGTTACAGAGTAGAAGAAGTTAATCACTTATGTCTTTAGACAAATGCACATTTACATGTAGACATACAGCTTAGAAGGTATATCAGCTCTGAAAAACTGTAATTCTGAGTTAGTCTGGCAATCATTTCCAGGCCTTCTCCGTGTAACAGGTTGGAGAAATAAAAACTCTCCTCCTCCCCAGTTCATCTGCGTCTCGTTACTGGGCCACGAGAAAATCTCCACCCTCAGTTTGATCCGAACAAAATCTGGCAAGCCAGCCAGGAGAGACTGGGATAGTTTTGCATTCAGCGGCCAGTGGCTTACAATGAGACAGTCTTCAGGAGGAACCCAGTAAGCTGCTGGTGAGACTTTCCTGGGGACCCTCCTGAGGGCTCTCATGTGCAAAATTGCAAGTCCCTTTCACTACCGGGGAAGGACAGAGATCAGAAGGAGATGTGCTTAAACGGTGAGTTAACTGGATGTTAGGCTGGGAGCCTACTGTTTTCCTATCTGGACTGTTTAAGCCGTTTGTCCGGAATCACCAAGGGAGGCAATAGTGCTAGCTCATACACTCACTTTGCATTTTTGGTTGAGATCTGGTTTTGAGTTGGTTTTGAGTCTGTTTTGCCTGTGTGCAGCCCCCCTTGTGTTGTCCAAATTTGTCTCCAGTTGTTTGTGTATCTGTATTATTTTTTTTGATACCATGTAAACTTGAAAATGGGAGGTATTGGGTCCATTTCTGCTGAGAGGCCTCTAGGAAGGAAAAAGTTTTCTTTTAGGAGCTCAATGGTTACAAGTCAGCTTAATTAAAAGCTAACATCCAAGATATGTATATGCAGGTGTGCATGTGTGCATGCTTGTATTTCAAAGGCCTTCATGTTTTTGTTTATTTCTCTCCTAGGACCTTGTCTTTTTGAGCAAAAGTTTTTTTCTTCTCAGTTAACTCAATTCCGTTTTCTTCATTAATAGCTATCGCAACAGAAGTTGTACTGGGGTTTTAAAGAAAAAATGTAATTTAAACACTTAGAAATGTCTTTGGAAAAAAAATTAAGTGCACTGTAAAAACATCACATAGTCTAGTCTCATGATAATTCTCCCTTTTTGAAAAACTCAGGATTCAGTGTGGGCCCTGCTCAGAGCTCAAAGATCCAGTAAAAAGATAGGTAGTCAATATCTAAATAAAGTTAATCTCCTTATACAGTCCTATGATAAATTTCTATAATTTTGTGTTTGATCTGGCATCCATATTTAATCTTCTAGCACCACCAGACTTTTTCCTTGTGTACCTTGCGATGTAAATCTTTGCCATTTGATTTTTCACTTAAGAGTTGTTTCCTTCAATATGCAGATTTAGGGCTATTTAGCTGACAACTGCCAGAATATTAAACCAGGTTATCAGGAGTTTGCAAGTCTAAGATAGAAAAAAGGAGGTCTTATGAATCTATAAAATATATATCTATTGGCATGCCTAATATGTCTATGTATTTATGTCTTGTGCACACCATGTTTCACTACTGAAAATATATGAGTTCTAATTAATTGTCTCAAAGAAAAATAAACACGCTTAAATATTTTAACATAAAAAAGGAAAGACTAATCAAATGCTTTTTCAAGTTTATGTGATTTAAAATCTTCAATAAGTAAGCTAGCTTTAACAATTACTAATAACATAATATTAGAAATGTCTTAAGAGTTGTGAGCATACATTTTTGTTTGCATTTATTGATCAAGAAATTTCATATTTACTTTTGCCAAATACTATAAGGTGTGAAAAGTTGGCATAAAGGCTAGAAAACTATAACTCAGGCTCAAACAGAATGATCTTTGCTTGTGTAATTTTTAATAAATAAAACATTAATAATGGTTTAATGAAGATAGCTACATCTCCAATTATTTAGTAAAATACCCTAACTTCTAATCTGTGGCCTTAAGCAGTCTAGTCCACAGACATGAAGGAAGTTTGTTCTGGGAAAGGGCTGTTATCGTCTCTGTTTCAAAGCTAAACTATAAACTAAGTTAATGAACAAGAATAGCTTGGAGGTTAGACCCAAGATGGAGTCATTTAGTTCAGATCATTTTCACTGCTCAGTTATAATTTTGCAATGGTGGTTTCATAACTTTAAATAATGACTATTGCAGTTTTCATAGTCTAGGTAAATGATTAAAATAAATAATTAGATAAATGTAATTGGATAAATATTTGTAAACAAACATCATAATTTAGAATCTAAAGTTAAACAACAGATATTTCAATATTTGGGTATTTTTCAATAAAAATTATGTTGTAGGAAAATATTCTTTCTGAAAATTGTTTCCTTTTAAAAGAGTAACTAATTTTTGTCTAATTCAAAGCTTATTTAAAGTTTATATATAAAACAAGGTAAAGAAAACCAGGAAATAAGAGAGATATAAAGTAAGTTATAAAAATAGAGTTTTAAAAATTGGTAAAATGAAAATTTCTTCAAAAATGTAAAAATTGGTCTAAATTATGCAGATTAAATATTAGATTTGCTAAATGCTTTAGGTCATAAACTGTTTAACTTAAAAATTGTTCAATTTGTTTTGGAGTGTTAAATATTAGATAAAGCCTGGGGACATATAAAATTAGCCATGCCCCTAGCTATGCAAAAAGTTATTAAAGAAAAAAGATTTTATATAAGAAAAAATCTTGTATGGTAAATTCTTGTCCTAAAGTAAAACAATTGGTTGTTTAAAAAGAGGGATGTTTAGTGTAAGAAAGAAAGAGGAAAGAAACACTAAAAGTAGCTCGACAGTTAAAGAGAGGTTTATTTTATAGGATAAACCTGAGAGGGACTTTGGGCTGAGTTAGGTTAGAGGGCCTTTCTCTTACAGACTAAGAGTTTTTGAGAATTCAGAGTGGGAGACTTGATCAGAAGCTCAGAATGCTTCTTATCTCTTTGTTGTGCTTATCTGGGAGAGAGAGTTGTGTGTCTGTTTCCATACATCTTTCTGCAGCTGCAGGCATACCCCCTGAGTCTGCTTTTAGCTTCCCTATCTTAGTGCATCTGAAGGAAAAGGAATGTGCTTATTAAGGCCCACTGTTTTACTGGGGCCCATTGTATGAGGGTGAAATTTGGCAGTTACCCAAGAGACTTCCCCTACATGTCCCTCTGTGCCTGAGATGTCTTATCTGTGTTTTACTGTTTGCTCTTTTTGGCTGCTTGTTTTTAGAAGAGAAGTGATTTATTTGGAATGCGTGAGGCTAGAAAGGGAGCTGGAACTTAAAGTGGTGGCATTTGTTCAAGATGATGGTGCTCCTGCTCTGTCATTTAGGACAAGTAGGAAAGTCAAGGCATGTCATAGCTAGTCTGTGTAAGTCTTGAAAGAATTGGAAATTATGCAAGAAATGTACAATTTAAAGGTGATTAGGCCCTCTAAATGCTTTATAAAGTGTCACTATCACTCTTACCTGTAAAATTTGCCTGCTTTACAGGTAGGTAAGGTCTGGGATACATGGAGTTAGACGCTGGAATAAGTCAAACCTTATCTGTACTTCTGTCTAGGTCCTAGGCTCCACACCTAGTAGATAATTAAAATCCCAAACTTACCAAGGATTTCACCAAAAGTAAAGGTTGTTAAGAGTTAACAGTGTAATGTGTATTTAAGACTATGGAAGAAACAGTTTACATGAAAGGTATGTAAAGAAAGCAAAATACACTTTTGGTAAAAAGATTATAAAGAGGCATGAGAATGTGGATTTTTGCCTAGATTAAAAGGTTAAAGGATTGTTTTAAGTTGGATAAAATAAAGATGAAGGTTTAAGCAAGTTGTAGAAGGTTGACTGTAAAGGAATTTCTGTGTGTAAACAGATTGGCTAAAGTAAAGGAGTATTATCCAGTTTTTCGGTAAATTGAGCATTCAAGTGAAAACACAACTGGTTTCTCTTAGGAGCACTAAGGTGCTCTTAACAAAAATTGTAAAGGTTCTAAAAGGTCTATAAAAATCTTAGGGTCAAATATTGAAATTGGGTAAATATGTCTGTAAGGCTTAATTAGGAATTGTGTTTAATATTAATAGTACACTAATGTAAAAGTGAAATTTGGTTTATTTGGTACCAAAAATCAGACAGGGAGCATTGACAAATATAAAATGTGGTTTGGCTTTCTTTGGGCTATATTTGTATAAATATGTTATTTGTATGTGTTCCAACATTTTGGGAAACTCCTATAGTTCTTATACATTTTAGTGTGTGTTATCAGTAATAATTATAATTGTTGTGTTAAATTATTGTGTGCCACAGAGATAAGAGATTTCCTTGTCAATTGTGTCTTTATGGCTACCCTAAAACTTTTTGTCATCCATAAACAATTGTTGTCTTGATTTGGTCCTCTCTAGAAGGTGGTTTTATAATCAGCTATAAAACCCTAATAGGTGCTCTTAAATGCAGGTTTCTGATATCTTTGGCAATTGTGACATCAGAATAAAGGAAAAACATTTGGGAAGAACATTTGAAGAGCTAAAATGTTCGTTAATATCAAGCAGGACAGGAATTAACTTCATGAACTGAACTAACAGGAGACTGAAGCGATCATTTTGACTTTTTGCTGAAAATGTTGCAAATCCTTCTTCTTTTCAGAGTCAAGGAAACCTTTCTTTTGAGCTATTAATAGCTTTTAATAATTAAGTAATTATACTCCTCTCAACAAAATTTGAAGCATATTTGTTTCTACCTGATTTTTTCCAGAATTTGGAAACTATTTTTGAGTATTCTTAATTTATGGCAATATAGTTATTTGCATAAGTGCAATAAGAATCTGTTTTATTTTATAACAGAACACAATTGAAAAAAATCTGGTTATTTTACCAAGGCTTTGATTGGAATGCTATGCTCTTCCTTAGAGAATCAAACCTATGGAGCCAATAAAACCCTTGGAAAACTGGCCTCATCTTTTGTGTACAAGGTCCCTGAACAGGGTTTCTAATCTGTGGAAAGTAAAGAATGTCACTTTCTGACAGGCCAGAAACCTCAAGATATCTTGGAACCTCAAGAAGAGAGGAATTCACCCAACTCATAGGTATTTGATGGTACAAATCCATGGCTGGACTCCGCTTTAAAAAGGTCTTACCTCAGATTCCTTCTATCGAACAAAGTTCCATGAAAGCCAATTTAAAAGGCCTGTGTGAAAAATAATTATTCTTGCTGCACTGTATGCAAATAATTAGGCCAAATATAATAAAGTAAACCCGTCCTACCATGATTTATCTTTTAACAAAAATGGGAAACTGAAGAGAGAAAAATTATGTTTCAAAAACTATACTATACCTGTTGTTAAATTCTATGCTTGCCTGATGTTTTTCAATTTTTATTATTTTCTACAATTTGGATTAAATTCTAATTTTTCTTGCTACAATTCTCCAAAATAATGTTTTCAAATTTTTCATCTTTCTTTTCCTTTCCCACCATTTTTCCTAATTGGAAATCACTGAAACCTAAGCTGTGCTTTCTTAAAGACCTGTGAACTGAAGACTAGACAACTTAAACTTCTGAAGAAAACAGCAGCAACCTATTTATGTGTTGCTGTTGCATACTATTATGTTTCAGCAGGCACTGCCTCTAAGCCCCCAAAATAAGCCCCCAAAACAGGAACAAATTGACCTTTTCCACTCCATTTGGTGTCTCATAACAATGACCCTCTCTCAGCAGGAAGTCACCAGAAAGGTGACTTCCTACAATTATTGTGGTAAATAAATATACAAGCAAGATAGAAATCATGCGCAAATTGACAGTGGGGATTGTTGCCGGCCAGGTCTCACTATTGTAGGCTTCCATAACAAGTGTTTCAGTACTCACTGAGTAGGTAAGTTGAATATTAAATGCTGAAAAATCCAGTGCCCTCTAAAGGCCGGAATATAATAAATAAGCCCACCAAGAGTTTTGCCTAGGCCTCTCCTGGGCCTTAAAGCATGACAAAATAATGAAGGTATTCTTAACAGGATCCATTTAGAATTAAACAGGTTTTATTGGATATCTGAATAAACTCCCCAGGTCTCCACAAACAAGTTCATTGGAGGTCTTAGGGAACTCCCCAAACCTCTGTAATTTAGAAGCAGACAAGATAAGGGTAATCAGCACCTGGACCCATTTAGATTAAGTAAGTTTACTGAGGCTCCAGAGGAAGGTCTTTAGGACTCAGACCTTAGATTAAAAGAAGTTAATCACTTTAGATAAATGCACACTTACGCACAGACATACAGCTTAGAAGGTATATAAGCTTTGGAAAACTTTGTAATTTTGAGTTGGTCTGGTGATAATTTCCAGGCCTTCTCCCTGTAACTTGTTGCAGAAATAAAAACTCTTCCTCCCCAGTTCATCTCATTATTGGACCACAATAATGCATCTCATTATTGGACCACAAGAAATAGCAGTCCGACCCTCAGTTTGGTCTGGGAACACATTGACACATTGATTTTAACCCTGTAATACCTATTTCAGACTTTTGACCTCCACATATGTAACACAGTAAATTTGCATTGTTTAAAAAGCCACTAAGTTTGTGGTAATTTGTTACAGAACTAAAAGGAAACTAATATATCCTATCTGCAGCATTTCCAAAGTATCCCTTCTTTTATTTAAATTCTCCTACAAGTTAGAACAATTGGCTTTTTAGCTACTAGAAGAAGTTTCTGAACAATTAGTTTGCAATGAAATAACCCATTTTCATCAGTCAAGAGGTTTATGGGAAATTGATTCAACATATGAGTATGAGAAGGAAGAGTGGGAGACGGGAGCATGACCCATTAGAGCTTGTGGGAGATTTTACAGGGGGGAAATGGCTTCAATATGAGAGTTTCTTAAGCAATTCTGATAAGGCCCTAAAAGGGACTTGTCTCACTCATTGAAAACCATTGACCTCCTCACAGGACTAGTAAGGAGTGAGCAATGCTGGCTAAACTGCAGTTGTAATAACCCTACTTATGCTGATTCACTTATTTCTTACAACAGCCCTGTGAGGTAGATGCTATTGATGATATCTCCATTTTACAAATAAGGAAACTGACACATAACATAGATTTTACTTAATTAGACATTTGTCATGCAATAGAATTGTTAACAGTGAACTTGTTTACAAATGTAAAATATGTAGATATTTATGATTGCAAATTATGTTATATTCAGATTTTAAGTTTTTAAATGTTTTTCCTTCTGCGTTTGTATTCAACTTGATATTTGATTACTAGATTGCCATTTAGAGTAGCAGCTGGTAAGACAGGTTATAAATGACTATTTTAAATATCTTGTTCATGAAAGTATTAAACAGCAAGCTACATTTGCATTAAATGTCCACTTGGTGGCAGTTCTTCATAAAAAGTACAAGTTGGCATATACAGCTCATATCATTGTTTCCAAAAATTTATAAAGATCAAATGAATCATTTGTTTTGGATTGCCTAATAGTTAATCTTTGGGCTTTTTTTTTTAAAGGGGATATGAGCTGTCCTGTATTTATTATCCTTTCGAAATAGAAAGAAAATCTTAGTAGCTTAAAACATTTGAATTATGATATATATCCCTTTAAATGAGAACTTGCCTTGAAATGCATTTTACAAATAAACCAATCACAACCTACACAGATAGCACTTGAGCACATAGACAAACTTGTAAAACTGGTTTTGAATCTTTAAAATCAGGTAATAAGAATTAATAATAATAATAATAATAATAAAGCTTCCAGAAACTTTATAGTACAAACATTTCAATTTTTGGGGGAAAGACTGATAAAACATTCTATATGCCATGAGTTTACTGAATTTAATTACATGGCTTTTTGCAACATGCTTAACACTTTCAAATTAATAACAAAGTTCTTTACCTTAAGAATTTATAAGGCTATGATATGAAGGCCAGATCAAAGTTATTAACTTGTTTACTGCTGTTAATTTATGGGAGAAATGTATTTTTAAAAATGTGATTAGTGCATTTATCAGCAGATACTCGCCATCAACTCTGCTGGTAAGAACTAAGACCCAACCATTAGAGTGTATAGTACCTGACGTCAGGAAGTCCCCACCTCAGTACAGCTTATTCACATGCTGTTCTCTTCCTCTTCTTCTTTCATTACTTTTTGTGGAGGCTGTGCATTAGACTGTTAACATACTAGTCTAGGTGTTTCTAAGATGTCACAGACTCTTACAAATGCCTCATCTTCTAAATATCATAAGTAAATATTATAAGCTCTCTGGTTCACTAGGTTTTTTTGTTTGTTTGTTTTTGTTTTTGTTGTTGTTGTTTTTTTTTAAGAGATAAAGTCTTGATCTGTTGCCCACAGTGGACTCAAACTCCTGAGATCACGGGATCCTTCTGCCTCAGCCTCTGCAGTAGTTGAGACTGTAGGTGCAGCACCAGGCTTAGTTTACTAGCTTTTAATATGTAAATATGGTAATTCCTGAATGTTAAAATGTACTTTAAAATGATCAGTGCCGTAGTTTTCTCTAATTACGAAAAAGAAAAGATCCTGGTACCATCCCTCAAATTTAAATGTCAACAATGTCACATTTAATGGCTCTTATTTTCGCTATTGGACTTATTTTCTGAACTGAATTTTTGAGGTATATTCAAATATAGTTGAACCTTGATCCTATAATAGCACAGTTAACACACAAAGTAAGATAAATAACATGAAGCCTATTGAAGTATTTTCTACATCAATTAGCTGTTTCACAAATCTAAAAGTTGAATTCCCTAGTGATATATTATTCACAACAGTTTTGATGACAATTCACAAATATAAAAAGTTAAATATCAACACTCTATCTTATTTTATATTTGTATTAAATTTTAGCAATTTTTAGTTTATTTCCTTATCAGAAAAAATTTAAGGAACTAAAAAATCAATTACTGATACTAGTGGATAGAAACAAGCATTATCAGTGAATCAATCAGGGGGATAGTAAATGATCATCCACCCAGTGCTGACAATGTAGTGGATACTCAATATCTCCCTGATTCATCAATCCATAATGGTTGATCTTGTCCACTAGCATCAAGCATTTGTTTTTTAAAAAGTTCCTGCAAGGAAAATATGAGCAAACAACAATAATTGACTGTGTTTTTTTTTGGCCAACCATGCTGTCTCATTGCCTAGAATTCTTACAGTAGGTAAGAATTTAGGTATTAAAGAGGCAGCTTTATAGTTCAGGTAGGCAGACAGGGTATGCATGCTGCTGTTCTAATGCCTTGCCTCAACATAGCCAAACCCAGTTTTATTTCATGCCAAAGGCATTTAATGGAAAAAAAGAGGCATAGCTTATACTTTAATGAAAGAATTGCTATGTTTTGATTTGATCTCTACTTTGAGCTATGAAACAGATAGAGGTTCTTTAATTTCCTAAAGAAACAAAGTGGAGGATTCTTCTATTTGTCGTTTCTAAGCAGAATAAAAGAAAGAAAAAATGATTTGTGGAATATGTTTTATTTACATTTATTTTACAATTACAGTGGCAATATTGGCTAATTCAATGTGATCATGAAATAAAGGAATCTATTCACAGTTGCATAGATTACTAAAGAAGGACTAATTAAGATATTTAACCTGCTATTTATATATTGTTTCCAAGTGGCAATTATTAGACGCAGATTTTCTTTTTTAAAAGGACTATCAAAACACTATATTTTCCCTTACCAAAATGGCTAAAAACAGATTTGCATATTTTGCTAGCTTAGCCAGTGGGATGAGCTGTGACTGGGTTCTAGCTCCCAGTTTTCTCTCTTTACAGAAATATGAAGTCTCCCCAAATCCTGGTTTTCTGGTTAAGTCAAGCATTTGGGTATTCTCTCTAATTTTTTCTGCTAACACTATTGATTTAAATAAAGGAAAAGAAAAACATAAGGAGGAAATAAGAGAGTTTGGGCAATGCTTATTAGACATTCACATGACAGTTGTAATTTCAAGAATGCTACCTTGGTGATAATATAAAATTTATACATAAAGTGAGGCCATTCATGTCTTTTTCTTTACATGCCAGTTTTTTTTTTAAATCACATAACTCAAAATGAAAAGAAATAATGTCTTCCTATGTTAAGTGCCTCCCTGTCAAGAACTGTTGTGCTGAAATGTTACCCTTGATACAGTCTAACAAGTTAGCTTACCCCAGTTTCACAGATGTGTTTGCCTGGTTCTGGGACCCAGGGTACAGGGGAGGTTTAGCTCACTCCCCAGGCTCCAGGCTCTTGGTCTCTCACTCACCCAAGAATGGGAGAGGGGACCACACTGGGTGCGGCGTGCTAGCAAGTAAATATCAGACCTCAAAGAGTTTTTGCAGAAAGTGATTTATTTAAGCAGAGAAAGAGAAAAAGGAGAGAGAATAGGATGAGAAAGAGAAAACTTCCACGAAGATTGTGGAAGGGGACCCAAATATGGAATCCAAGGGGGTGTGGAAGAAGGGGACTTTTAACCTGGGAGGAATTCCCACCTCCTCCAAGCCCCCTGGCCTATGAAAGGAGTTCCTTTAAACTTCCGCTAGAGTGATTGATCTTTGATCCTTTCCAGCGTGTGCAAAAATTTAAAAATCTCTAAGACCCCAGATGGTGGTGGGGCATGGCCTGGGAAGATTCTTGCCCTTGAAACTACTCCCCCTTGTGGACCCGGGAAGGGAGTACATTCCCTCAGATGCCAGCAGAGTACATGACTCTGGGGTCAGAGACAAAGGAATTTATTACTCATGGCACAGCAAGCAACATAAACATCATGTTCACATGATCTTCCTTGCCCTCCAATTCCATGGAGGGGGTAATGCTGAACATGCCCAGGGGAGTGATGTACACACAGTCAATCTGTGTCCCATTGAGTAGCATCAAGCTGGGGAGAGTCACAATATTATAAGGGAGCTAATAGCAAACCCACCTAACCTTTGCCTCAAAGGAAGGCTATATCTTTATTATGCTCATAAGGAAAGAAATATTGCTATTTGTTTCCCTCTGTCTCAGAGAGAAATATTACCACTATTTTCCAAGGCTCTTTGCTCTACAAATGTACTTGAAAAGATAGTCTGGAATAAGAGCTGTCACAAGATGTGTAAAAGTGTGATAGACTCATGGAGAACTGTCTTCTAACACAGGAGATACAAACACATATATATACACATACAAACATATGCACACATACATATATATCTATATGGTATACATATATGGTATATGTATAATGGTATATATATATATAGCAGAAATAAATATATGGTATATGTAAACATATATGTGGCACATATAAATATATATGGTATATATATATAGTTTACTTTTTCCAAAAATCATGTAAAGGAAGCTTACAATTCTTGTTTTAGATATAAAAAAGCAATATTAGTCAAACATCTTGCCTAATTTAACTGAGATTGTAAGGAACAGATTCCAAAATTCAACCCTTTGTTCTATTCAGCCTCCTATTCTCTATCTGGTCAATGAATGCACCAATTGCTGTGATAAATAGGGAAAAATATATCTATTCTGTGACACTGAGTTCTAGAAAGAGGGCCCTTTAACTTTTTATATGAAAAATTTAAAACACTCCACCAGAATTTAAAAAATACTGGTGTTCTTGTGCTTCTCATAATTGGCCTTATTACAAATTATATCATATGTGATGCCATTCAAACAAGTATGTAAAATGGTAGTCAATAAAGCAGTATGTTTTTTTTTCTCCCTTCAATCAAACCAATTGTTAAATGTAATTATAATCTTGGAAGATGCAGTTAAAAGGATGTTGAATTAAATTGAGCTCTGAAAATTGCTCACCTCATGATTCCTTGTGATTACATCTTGGCATAAATCCACTAAGTTTCAATATGTAATTTAGGGATAATGTATAATTGGTATTGGAATCAATGCAGGTTCTCCACATTTAAATGGAGGCCAATTTTATTAGTAATAACTATAATAACTCTGCTAAATAGATTGTATGACTTCGATGCTCATTAGGAAATTATTTTTCAGCAAGAATATCTTACTTCTAAATATGTAATTCAAATTTTAAGTACAAAATGTATTAATGAGTTAAGTGTTTACAAAGACATATATTTTACAGATATTACAGTCAGGTCCTAATCAGAAAAGTATTTCCTATGGTGTTAAATTCAAGAGCTTATTTGTCTTTGTCTTATTTTTAAAGAACCTTATCTAAAAAGGCATTTTAAAGATATGCAATGATGTTTAGATCTATGGTGGCAAAGTATCAGAGAAGTGGAATGACTCCCTCCACTTTCATCAGGCAGTGACATATTTTATGAGAAAGACATGTTTTGTATTAGAAAATCACTACAAACGTGTGCCCTAGACATTGGTATCTACCTGCAGTGGATAGTATTATCCACTAATGGACTGAAATTAGTATACTTACCTAGATGGTAACAACTCTTAAACGAGGCTCTCTAGTTAAATAATTATGGAGAAAAGCTGGTTAAGATGTTTTCACAGGAGTTATATTGCCTATTAAATAAGTTATTTGATAAATTTCGTAATACTTGGAGAAGTCCTGAACACTCTTAAATAATCTTTTTATTCCACTAGAATGCCAGAGATCACAATCTTAATTGTCTTTGTGTTCTCAAATATTAGATAAAAACCGTCTCTTCATTTAAAATCATTCAATATTTCTATAAGTTTGCACATGTTCTCATGTGCACTTAAAGAGAGATAAATGAAGATCTCAGGATGGCAGATGGAAGTGACCAAGGGACGGAGGGATCAGAGAATGTGAGAGTGATGCCAGGGAATGAATGATGGAGATATAGTGGTCATTGGCCCTAAGCTCTTATTCTCTATGTCTTGATATCTTCATCTCTAAAATGACAATGGTGCCTCCTTTTTAATGTACATTATAGAGATTATCAAAAATATCTAGTTTGGAATTCTCAGAAGTGAAAACTATAATAATTATTTATGATTTCAGCTATCAAAAAGTGATTCTGAAAGTTATGTAACATAGGATAATGCATATTTTTTCTCAAAGGTAGTTTCCTCTTAACATTTTTGTGCTACTTACATGAAGTAATGCACATAAATCTCCCAGCACTATATCTAGCATATGGCACAATACATACATATTCTTTAATTTCTTTGGAAATTAGCAATAAATTCCATTAGACTTGTTCACTTTATTCAGCCATGTTTTTGAGCTACCACATGGCAAACATTTCTCAATTGCTACAAATACATCAGCAAATAAAAAGCAAAAAATATTCCTGCTTTCATACAGTTTATATTTTCTTTTATTTCTCTTTCCTGTGGTCTAAAGCTTACATTTTAAGTTGTAAGAAAACTATTACACTTTTAGTAAAAGCAAGGAGAAAATTACAGAAAATAGGAATAAGGCTCAAAAGTGATTACACTAAAAGTAAGTGAGAACTGATGTTTTCTAAACGAAGCTTGGTTCATTTCTTGGAAAGACAGTGTGGGAATGGCAGATCATCAATAAGAAAGCTGCTAGAGCTGTGAACGTCTGGTTTTAAGATGAAACTTTATATTTCTAACTTACTCTATAATAATAATGGTAATAATACTTTTTTAGAGACAAGGTCTCACGCTGTCACCCGGGCTGGACTGCAGTGGCATGATCATAGCTCACCGCAGCGTCAGACTCCTAGGCTCAAGTGATCCTCTCATCTTAGCTTCCTGGGTAGCTAGGACTACAGGTGCATGCCACCACACCTGGATTATAATTATTTTTCTACCTAACTTTGTAGATAAATTTGATCTTTGAATCTCTTCATAGAAGATAGTTTATGTACAGTGAATTACATTTTACAGGTCTAGGTCCAGGCTCAGAGAGAAGCTGCATATGTCAACAGAGATAAGCAACTCAATATTAGCAGAGGAACAGCACAAACTAGATCTGAATTCTCACAAAGAGTGCTTATCACTTCTAGTTTAGAAAGAAAATAATAACATTGCCTTTAACAGACAATTGCAGCAGAGTACAATTGATGCTGACCAATTCCTGAAAATATGCAACCTCCTAAAATTGGACTTCTACTGAAAGAAATAGAAGTCCAGAATGCACAGTGAGATTGGATCAGTAATAAACACTCTCCCAATAAAAACAACAAAACCAAGGACCAGATGGATTCATAGCCAAATTCTACCAAACGTTCAAAGAACTGGTACCAATCCTCTTGAAACTCTTCCAAAAAATCAAGGACAAGGAAATTCCCCCTAACTCATTCTACAAAGCCAGTATTACCCTGACACCAGAACTAGACAAAGACACAACCAAAAAAGAAAACTACAGATTAATGTCCCTGATGAACATTGATACTAACGTAGGAACAGAAAACCAAATACTGCATGTCCTCACCTATAAGTGGGAGCAAAATGATCAGAACTTATGTAAACAAAGAAGGAAATGACAGACCGCGGGGTCTACTTGAGGTGGGAATGTGGGAAGAAGAAGAGCAGAAAAGATAACTATTGGTTACTGAGCTTAAAACCTGGTTTTAAGTATTAAATTAAGTAATAATATGTAGCAAACCCCCATGACACGTGTTTATATATGTAACAAACTTTCACATGTACTACCAAACCTAAAATAAAAATTTTTAAAAATAAATTAAAAAAGCAAAAATCTTTCCTAGAATTTTTCCAAACTGAACCCAGCAGCACAACCAAAAGACAGTACACCGTGATCAAGTGGTTTTATTCCAAGTACATAAGGCTGGTTCTACATATGCAAATCAATAAATGTGATTACTGTACAGACAGAATTAAGGATAAAATTTAATCTTCAAAGAGATTATTTTTCCCTGAAAAGAGGTAATTCTATTTAAAGTGAGATCTTGAGGATGAGAAATAAGATAAGGCAGCATAGCCTTTGGTTTTATGATTCCTAGGTATTCTAGTTATAATTTGTAACTTTATATATTTTCAATGAGCTATAACAAATTGCTATCTTTTTCTTGTGCTATAAAGGGGCACTATTAGATCCATGGTAAATCTTCAACAAATATGGATATATTCCTGATTTGGAATGATATTCATGCAGAAATAGAGTTGCTGAGCTTGATGACAAAAAATATGGCTTGATGATTTATCTCATTGGATAATGTACTCTTTCTTTGAGAAGCATGATGGTTAAAATTAAAGATCCTGCTGATGGACTTAAGCCTGGGCTCAAATCCCAGCTCTACTAATAGATGTTGTTCATCTTCTCTAAGCCCATTCTTCTCAGTGTACAATGGTTGTAACAATGACGACTACTTCATAGCATACTTTATGCATATATCCAACACTTAGTCATCTCTCAGTCCAATGTTAACTCTTATTATTTCCCTTTGAATTTAATGGACCAATTAAAATTATGTTCAACAAAGTTGAAATTACTACAAACATCTCCATGCAAATGAACTAGAAGACCTACAATAAATGGACAAATTCCTGGAAATATAACCTACCAAGACTAAACCGGGAAGAGACTGAATCCCTGCATAGAACAGTCATGATTTCCAAAATTGAATCAGTAACAAAAAGCCTACCAATGACAAAAACCTAAGGACCCAGTGAATTCACGACCAAATTCTACCAGATTATAAAGAAGAGCTGGTACTATTCCTACTGAAACTATTCCAAAAAATTGAGGAGAAGGGATTCCTCCCTGCCTCATTCTATGAGGTCAGTATCATCCTGATACCAAAACCTGGCAGAGACACAGAAAAACTAAAACTTCAGGCCAGTCTCCTTGATGAACATCAACGCAAAAACACTCAACAAAATGCTTGCAAACCAAATCCAGCAGCACATCAAAAAGCTTATCACCATAATCCAGTAGGCTTTATCCCTGGGATGCAAGGTTGGTTCAACATGTGCAAATCAATAAATGTTATACACTTCATAAACAGATCTAAAGACAGAAACCTCATGGTTATCTTAATCAATGAAGAAAAGGCCTTCAATAAAATTCAACACCCCTTCATGTTCAAAGCCATCAAAAAACTAGGCACTGAGGGAACATACTTCAAAATAATAGGAGCCATCTATGACAAACCCACAGACAACATAATGAATGGGCAAAATCTGGAAGCATTATCCTTTACAATCAGAATAAGACAAGGATGTCTTGAAGACAGAGTACTTGAAGTCCTAGCCAGAGCAATTAGTCAGGAGATAGAAATAAAATTCATCCAAACATGATGATAGAAAGTGAAACTATATCTGTTTGCCAACAGTATGATTCTATACCTAGAAAACCCCATAGTCTCTGCCCAAAAGCTTCTAGATTCAATAAAGAACTGCAGCAGTTTCAGAATATAAAATAAAAGTATAAAAATCATTACCATGTCTATACACTAACAACATCCAAGCTGAGAACCAACTCAAAATGCAATCCCATTTATAATAGCCACAAACAGAATAAAATACCCAGGAATACAGCTCACCAGGGTGGTGAAAGATCTCTACAACAAGACTTACTAAACTGCTCAAAGAAATCAGAGATAACAAAACAAATGAAAAAATGTTCTTGCTCATGAATAGGAAGAATCAATATTATTAAAATGGCCACACTGCCCAAAGCAATTTATAGATTCAATGTTATTCCTATCACTACCAAGGTAATTTTTCAAAGCATTAGAGAAAAAATTTAAAAATTCACTTGGAACCAAAAAATTCACTTGGAGCTGAAATAGCCAAGGCAATCCTAAGCAAAAAGAACAAAACTGAGGCATCACATTACCCTACTTCAAACTATACTACACAGCTATAGTAACCAAAACAGCCTGATACTGGTAAAAAAAAGAAAAAGAAACGGTCACATGATCTCACACAGATCAACTGAACAAAATAAAAAGCCTAGAAATAAAGCCATATACCCACAACCATCTGATCTTTGACAAAAATGACAGAAACAAGCAATAGGAAAAGGACTCCCTATTCAATAAATGGTGCTGGAATAACTGATTGGCCATATGAAGATGATTGAGTCTAGACCCCTTTCTTTTACCATATAAAAAATTAAGAAGGATTCAAGACTTAAATGCATAACCTAAAACTATAAAAACACTTGAAGATAACATAGGAAATACCATCCTGGACACAGGCCCTGGCAAAGATTTTGTGACAAAGACACCAAAAACAGTTGCAACAAAACCAAAAATTGACAAACAGGACCTAAATAAACTACAGAGCTTCTGCACCAAAAAGAAACTGTCAACAGAATAAACAGACAACCTACAGAATGGGAGAAAATACTTTCAAACTGGGCATCTGATAATAGTCTAGTATCCAGAATCTATATGAAACTTAAATTTATGAACAAAAATCTACCCCATTAAAAAATGGGCAAAGGCCATGAATGGACACTTTTCAAAGGAAGACATACAAGTGGCCGGAAAACATGAAAAAATGCTCAACATCACTAACCAAAAAAAGAGAATGCTTATACACTGCTGGTAGTAATATAAATTAGATCAACCATTGTGGAAAGCAGTTTGGTGATTCCTCAAAGAATGTAAAACAGAACTGTCATTAGACCAAGCAATTGCATTACTGGGTATATAATTAAAGGAATATAAATCATTCTACCACAAAGACACTTGTGTATGTTCATTGCAGCACTATTTGCAACAGCAAAATCATGGAGTAGACCTAAATACCCATTCACAGTAGAATGGATAAAGAAAATGTGGTACATACACACCATGGAATACTATGCAGTCATACAAAAATATGAGTTCATGTCCTTTGCATCAACATGGATGGAGGTCATTATCCTAAGTGAACTAACACAGGAACAGAGAACCAAATACTATATATTCTCACTTATGATTGGGAGCTATACACTGAGTACACATGGGCACAAAGAAGGGAACAACAGACACTAGGTCTACTTGAGGGTGACGAGTGGGAGGAAGCTGAGGACTGAAAAACTATTGGATACCATGCTTATTACCGTTTGATGAAACAATCTGAACGCCAAACCCCTATGACACATTTGCCTATATAATGAACTTGCCCATGTACCCCAGACCTAAAATAAAAATGAAAAATAAATAAAAATATTAAACAAATATGTCAACTTCAACAAAAATGAATAAATAAATATTTCTATGTTAAAAAAGACAAGAAAGCCACTGCATCATGGCTGGTGCATTAATGCAGGCTGCAATAGATAATGGATATATCAGCTAAAATTGTAAAATATTTTTACATGTAATTTAAAAAATATAATGAAGAATACTGTATACAGCTAATGATTAGTTCTCACATATCTAGACACATGCACTTCTCTATTTTGATTTTAGCTCTGTAATTTTAAGTAGAGAGAATCGGCCTATATTCTAATATTTAAGTTGCTCCATCACTTGGTGTAAGTTGCCTGCCCTCAACAATTATGGCAGATATTAGGTACAGCATGACAGGAAGTAAATGAAATCAGTTCTGCCCAAGGAAATAATGCCTTTTCTATAGCTTTTACTAATGTCACTTTGGAAAATCTTGAATATCAGTTTTCCTGTTCAATTATTAAAAACAGTGTGTTTGTCAGACTTAGTCCATTAGTTTTGAATTTTGTTTCATGCTGTTTTTTATAGTAAGATGCTCCTTTAATTATCATGGAGAATTACTTCAGTAGTTTTCTTTTGACTTGTTACAATCTGCCAATGATTTATAAACACTCAAATATAATCACTGAAATCTTTTTGTATGTTTAAAAATAATTGAAAATGATGAAGTGATAACTTAAAAACCTGTCATTTAACATAAAAGCATTGTGTTCCAATTAAAATTTCTTCATCTTTCTAAGGCTACAGGCATGTAAACTTTTGGAAAATAAGACACATTTTGTTAAAAACAATAAAATACTTGACAATATGCATCATGCTATTTGGAAATACATGTGAATATAGATACAATAAAATTTACTAAAACTACTTAAATTTTACTTAGTGATAATATGTATTCTTATAAAGTAAGTACTGGTTAACATTTATGTTTTTATAACCATTATGCTCAAAAACATATGAAAGTCAAAGCCTCTTGTCTCTAAAATAAAATCAGTATGTCCTGGAAAAGAGTCATGATACTTTCATCACTTACAGTATTTTTTCCACCAGCTATTAGCTATTGGAATGTCAAAAGTAAGACTCTAGGAAGATAAATACAATATTATGGAAAGCTATGGCCCCTCTTTCCAGAAAAATGAACATATGCACCATAGGCCCTATGTTTGCAAGTGAACTAAGCTGTGCGAAAGAAAATTTGCATTGTGAGTTAACGGATTTAGTCAACATGTATTTAAACTGCTTAAGCAGTCAACAAAGTTACCCTGCCTGAAAATTTAGGAGAGAAAAAGTACACATTTTGTATAGGTCAGCATGGCAGAACAGATAGCAAAACCACTGAGTGAACTGGAAGAGTTTCAAGATGGGACTATTTAAAAGTGACATCAGCAAAATGGCTAACTAAAGCTCCTAGCACTCTTCCCCCTACAAAAATCCAAACAGTGAATAAACTACTACATTTCAACCAAAATTACTAAAAGGTAGCACCAGAGCACAGCAAAGAAGCACCAGAAATCACATAGAGCATAGGAACCCAGGATGGCCACATAGAGACACGAAGGAAACATCTCACCGCCACCATTCCATCCATTCACTTGGGATCAGATTAGAACCAGGAGGGACTTCTGCCTGTTGGGAAAAGGTAAGCAAGAGGACTCCAACATCCTCCATTGTGGACACCTGCAGTCTTAGCTTCTGAAGATTCCTACAGTTCTCAAAGGCTTGAAGCCCAAAAGAGGGAACTCCTCATACTCCATACACTAAGATACCTTCTGATAAGGAACTTATGCTGTGTCCCCTCTACCATGGCCCATGCTACTAATGCTCTGTACTCTCTCAAAACAAGAGCTACTGCTCAAGTGTGTCCTGCTATGGGGTGAGTAGCTAGCCACTGCATCCCTCCTTCTCTGAGGCTGGGCTGTCACTGCACCCAAACCCATCCAGTAGTGTGCCATCCCCAAGCAGAGCTTCTACTAGACCCTACCTTCCAGGGTCAAGTTACCACAGTCACTAGTGCATCTTCCCCTGAGGGCTGAGCTGAAGTGGTGATTCACCCTCCAGGGACCTGGAGCCTTGAACTACCAAAGCAGTGATGACTCTGGCCTCAGAGAAAACACTAGGCCGCACCTTCAGGGATATCAGGCCTCCTGCACACTGGAGTAGCCACATACTTGTTGCCACAGCTGAGGTAGTGCTCTGCCCCTGGGGATCTCAGGCATCTGGAACACCAAAGCAGTTGCCCCTGACCCTGGTGCCTCAACTGCAGCAGCACTGCAGTCCGCAGGAGTTATGATATTCTGACACACTGAAGCAGATGCACCACCCAGCATCACAGCTAACGGTGGCCCACCCTTAGGGATCCAAACACTGCTACCCTCTATAACTTCACTTTCAAAGGCCAAATATATGCAGCATCTCACATCCCAGGAAATCAGAGCCTTGGCTGAACTATTTCACTCCATCGTCCTGGCCAAACAGCCACAGTATCCCACCTACATAAAACTGGACTGTCATAGTTTAAGCTGCTGATGCACTCTGCCCTCTGAAGATTGAAGTCATCTCTGTACTGCTCTTCACCATTCAGGACCCACCATAGTGGCATTTTGCCATCCCTGGGTCCTTGCTGCTGCTGCACTGGCCTTATGGTGCCCGGGCTGCTACTAGACCCTGTTATCCCAGGGTCACAGTGACCACTATGTGGTATCTTATGCTCTGTCAGTTCTGAGTCCTGAATTGCAGCTTTGCCTTGCTTACCAGGGCCTAAGCCTCTGGAGCACCACATTTTTCCCCCAGAGCTATGACAGTGCTGTGCCCTGCTCCCCAGGGTAACAGCCACAGCTATATCCTAGTCTCCTGGGTCTGAGCTGCCAGGGTTTGCCTTGGGGCCACAAACCTCAGCTTATCAGAACTTCATCCATTCATACCTTGAACCTGACCTCAACTCCCAAGTGCTACAGTAGTTTTGTAAGATCTTGAGTCCAGGAACCCAGATCCACAGCTGTTTCAAGCACCTATCCTGGATCCCACTGTCTCTCTGGCTGCTTCAGAGCCATGTCAGACCCAACACCAAAATAGATCTCCTCAGCTAAGACTCCCCACTGTTAGAGTCGAGGAAAGCCCTTTCTCTAATAAACTACACAGTCAATGTCACTGACAAAAACCTCTGCAGCCTAGACCAGTGAGGCAACTGCATTTGTTATTAATGTTGATTACAAATGAAGAAAGTGCATAGAAACTACACCACTGCACCCATATAAAACCATAACCACCACACCTCAACCAACTGGCACTCTCAAGCCCATTTGCAGGTGAAAGTCATGTCCTGTGAAAGCCACTCTAAAGTCTGAAAGAGGTGACCAAAACACAAGGTGGAAGATATCAACACACGGACACAAGAAATATATAAAAGCAAGGACACATTACATCACCAAAGAAAGATAATAATTATCTAGTAACTAGTCTCAAAGAAGTGAAAACTTATGAATCACCTGGAAAGGAATTAAAAATAATGATCTTAAGTAAACTAAGCAAAATACAAGAAAATACAAATATTAACAGATTATTCAATGGAATAAAACAAAATTCATGACCTGAATGAGAAATTTAACGAAGGCATAGATGGCATCAAAAAAGAACCACACAAAAATTTTGAAGGTGAAAAATTCAATCAATGAAATAAAAAATACAATTGAGAACTTCAATAGTAGGCTAAATTAAAAAGAATGAAGAATCTGTGAACTTGAAGATAGGTCTTTTGAAACTACTCAGAGGACAGAAAAAAAAAAGAAAGAATGGAAATGAGTAAAGATAGCCTATGAGACTTACGGGACACCACTAAGCAAACAAAAATATCCATGTTATGGGCTTTTATGAAGAAGAAGAGAGAAAGGAACAAAAAGCTTATTAAAAAAATAATTGCTGAAAACTTCCCAAGTTTTGGGAAAGAAGTGATTCTATATCCATGAAACTCAATTTCCAAACAGATTCAAGCAGAGTTCCTCTCAAAGGTACATTATAATCAAATTGTCAAAAGTCAAAGACAAAGAAAAAATTTAAAAACAGTAAGGGAAAGTCTTCCACTTACATATAAGGGAATTCCCATTACATTCTCAGTGAACTTTTCAGCAGAACTCTTGCAGACAAGGAGAGAATCTGATAATATTTAAAGAGTAGCCAGGCATGGTGGCCCATGCATGTAGTCCCACCTACTCAGGAGGCTGAGGAAGGAGAATCACTTGAACCTGGGAGGCAGAGGTTGCAGTGAGCTGAGATTGCACCAGTGCACTCCAGTCTGGGCAGAAAGAGCAAAACTCCATCTCAAAAACAAACAAATAAACAATCAATAACAACAACAAAAACCAAAAATCAAAAGTGCTAAGAGGAAAAAAAATGTCAGTCAGGAATACTATTTTCAGCAAAGCTGTCCTTCAGAAATGAAGCAGAAATAAAATCTTTCAGAGAGAAGTAAAAGCTGAGGTAATTTATTATCACTAGACCTGCCTTAAAAGAAATGCTTATGGGAATTCTTCAGGTGGAAAAAAAGATAATAATTAGTATCATAAATACATGTAAAGTATAAAACTCACTGGTAGAGGTAACTAGTCAAATCCGTAATACTCCAATACTGTAATGGTTGTGTGTAAATCATATATGCTGCTAGCATGAAGTTTAAACTTAAAAATGATCAAACACACACTGGCTAAAGAGAGTATTTTAAGTTTTGGAAATCATGAAATGAAATACTTAGAGCTATAGTTCATTGCAGGAAGCCAAAGTTTAACTTTTCGTGGCCCTCACCGAAAGTCCCATGGAGGATATAGGAAGTGCCTGCCATTGCCAAGAAAATTCTGCTTATAACATCAGATTATGTGATTCTTAGAAAAACAGGGATTTCCACTGGTTGCTCACAAGTAAGAAGACCAAGGAAATTGTGTAACAGGTTAAGGTGACTTTAAACATAAATTTAAAAACACCCATTGAGTTGGGAGTAACACAAAGCAATCAGCGTTTACTGTATTATTTTATGCCTGATGCATGCTCTTTTAAAACCTCATCCTTCTTCAACTGGGAAGCATCTAAAAGAAGCAGTTTGGCTGGGCATTGTGTTTCATGCCTGTAATCCCAGCACTTTGGATGGGCGAATCACAGGTCAGGAAATCGAGACCATCCTGGACAACATGATGAAACTCTTGTCTCTACTAAAAATACAAAATTAGCTGGGCCTGGTGCTATATGCCTGTAATCCCAGTTACTCAGGAGGCTGAGGCAGGAGAATTGCTTGAACCAGGGAGTTGGAGGTTGCAGTTAGCTGAGATGGTGCCACTGCACTCCAGCCTGGTGACAGAGCAAGAATTCATCTCAAAAAAACAAAACAAAAAAACCCAATTTGACTAGTTAATTCTAGACGGACAAGGATTTTTCTGCTTTTAAAATGTTAAAAAATTTTTTTAGTTGTTTGGATTTCAGATAGATCCAGTTCATATTATTTCTCTTAAGCGTCAAAATGTCCTTTTTTTTTTTTTTTTTTTGCTATTGTAAGCCCTTGAAGAAAAATGTTTTGGTTTTCAATGTTGATATGTACATATTCTACGAGGAAGTTTTAATCATCTCTGAAGTTTGAAATCACAGAATAAATGAAATATTGGGAGAGTGAACATTTTTGACCTTTGAATGCTTTATTGAATTGATATTTTGTTTATTCTTTAGATCTGAAATGTTTAAAATTAAAAAGTAATTATATACAAAAAAGCAACAATAAAAGAAATAAATCCTTTTCTTCCAGATTCTAGGTTGAGAGCTCAGTTTTCCATGTAAGTATTAAATAGCTAATTTCATACACAATTCACTGGAACCTAAATTTTATAGTGGAGAAGGACTTTAATTGCTCCTTCTTTTACATACAATAAGCTATAGGAAAAGCAAATGTGGTTAATTATCTTAAAATCTGCGACAGTTTTGCAAACGACTATTATACATTTAGCAACTTTCCAAATTATGATACCTGCAACTTTCTTTATCTGTCTTGTATTGTTTAGGTGTATGAGAATTTCTGGCAATCGGAAGAAGCCAAAGTGCTACCCATATGATCTCTCTGTCTATACCCACAAAATCTGCCAAACTCCTAAACCGGAGACGTTTATTTGGAGACATGAGTGTTTTTCATAATAACTCATCATCACCTTATTTTTGTTGAGCCCACAGAAGTATTTTGAAAATACGTTTCCATATTTGTTTTGGCTTTACTATAAAACAAAACAAAAAAAGAAGAAAACTCCCAACAAAACAGAAGCTATACAGTTCTATGGTGCTATACTGGAATGCTATTTTTGTGTGAGGGAATATGACTTAGTTAAGAAACAATATCAAGTTTGGGTTATGGTGGGGGAAATAACCTGTAGTCCTTTTATCATGATCTCCGTCATTAATTCATAATACAATCTCAGGAAATTCTTCCTTAGTTCCAATTTCTTAATTTTATAAATTGAAAGGATTAGATGCAATAATTTCCAATGTCCATTTTAGTCAACTTAATTAAATGGTATGACAGGAGTTCCCTCTTATTTGCAGTTCCTGTTTCATAGTTTCAGTTAATCGCTGTCAACTGTGGTCCAAAAAAATTAAATGGAAAATTTGAGAAATGAACAATTCATAAATTGTAAATTGCATGCCCATTTGAATAGTGTAATGAATTCTCAGACTCTCTCACTCCCTCCCACTTGGGACATGAATCATATTTTTTTGTCCATCATATCCACGCTGTGTATGTTACCTGCCCATTAGTCACTTAGGAGCCCTGGACCTGTCTCAGTTATCAGATCTACTTTGTGGGATGGCAGTGCGTGTGTTCAAGTAACGATTTTACTTCATAAAGGTTCTACAACATAAGAGTAGTGATGTTGGAATATTGTTACAATTATTCTATTTTAGTATTAGTTATTGTTAATCTCTTGCTGTACCTAATTTATAAATTAAACTTTATCATAGGTGTATATGTATAGAAAAAACATAGTATATGTAGAGTTCAGTACTATCCACCGATTCAGGCATTCACTGGGGGTCTTGGAACATATTTCCCATGGATAATGGGAGACTACTATAGTTAACCCTGCTGTTCCCAGGCAAAGTAGTCATGAACTTGGAGGCTATTAGCTCCATTGATGCAGATTTAATAAAACAGGAGATGAAAGCTAAAGCTAACATTTAGTGGCACAGCCATTTTCTTGTAACCTGCAGTGGCATGACCACAGCCATTGGTTGTCACTGTTCACTGCTCTCCCTGCTGGTTTAGTTCCAGTGTAAATCTGTGAGAGCAGGGCTCTTTCTCACACTGCCTTTTGAAAGACTTAATGAATCACATATAATTATAATAGCCAATACATTCTAAGGGGTAGACATTTTTATCTTTCAGATAGACTTAATCTAGCATTTTTATATTACAGAATCATGTCTTTGTCATCTTGATAAAAAATAAGAGAAGAATGATTGAAAGTTTATTATCTCAGGTGTGATGTGAATTGCTGACATGTCGTTGTGCTGAAAAACTAGAGCAGAAGGACACATGGTAGCAGCAGTAAGCTTCTACAACTATCTTGATGACTTGTTACTTTGACAGTTTCGATGAGAACCCCAGCTGTGACCAAGGTAAGGGCGATGGTGTCACTTTGACACTGAAGCTGCCCTGTTGGCAAGTAGAGTTCCGTGTGATCCTGGGGAAGACAACATATATAACATTTCAAAGAGAAGCCACTTTACTGCTATATCAATACCTACAAGTCTTTAATGAGTGGAGTGGTGGAAACAAAGTCTTAATTCATTGTTTGAAAGGGCTAGAATCTCCGTTTTACCAGAAGATGAGAGAGACTAAAACTGAAAGACAGATGTGTGGCCAATTAGGTATGTCAGGCTATTTCCTTCATTTTTATGTCATACGTGAGTTCATAGTTTTCTAAACCCATTCAAAATTAATGGACAAAGAAGACAATTTACACTCAACTACTGAAAAATGTTGTTAGATCAGAGCTGAGCAGTTACTTTAGGCTAGTTGGGAGAGCATACAAATCTACAATTATTTGAAGCTATAAATACTGAGGCAGGAGTGGAGGCATTAAATAGATTAGAAAAGAATGCAATAACGAGAAGTGAAGTAATGCTTACAGCCTGGCCATTATATTAGGAGTAACTACCTGACATTAAAAGCTCCTAAAAAATGGGATATTCTTGTGAAGAAAGCTGTAGAAACCTCACACTTGCCAAGTTCATCACTGAATTCAGGAAATGGGACAATAATGGATTGAGTAATACAAGAAAGGCAGATTTGTAGGTGATGCCATAAAGAGCAGTGTAATTATCTCACCATCAACTCTGTGACAGCTGCCTACTCTTGGCAAATACTGACTTCTGTCTTCTTGATCTCCTCTTTTATTGGGACTCTTTCTGCTCTGAGACTATTACAGCAGGCAGCCTGCTCTCTCAGGCTGTTCCCGCGACTGCTACATGTCACGTCCCCCCGTACTTTTGAGGCTTTGTGACAACTTTAGCTCTTCTCTTACCTTTTTGCCTCCACCTACAAAATTCCGCAACTAACAGGTAGTGAAGTGATAATGACCAATAGTGGTTAACATGTGGTTTTAACAAGGGCCCCCTTCATATGAATAGATGCCTAGAGTAATAATTCTCTAAAAGGAAACTGCAGACACTGCCAGGTCAGCAGTAACTAAAGCCTTCAAGGTACCTTTCAGGCCCGATGACATTCCATAGGGGACCCATACTACACCATCATTCCTTATAAGGACTCAAATTACCAACTGGACTTTTCAAATCCCTCCTTAGTTTACTGAATACATCCACTAAACTAAGCTTAATGTTAAGCATGGGATTCCACTATTGAAACAAATAAGTATTAAAGCAAACTATATCAATTGTGGGCTAGAGATGAACAGTTTTTACTGTTAGCAAGTTTCCCGCCTGATTCACTCTTTGGTGGTAGCAATTGAAGTACAGTTCCTCCTTTTCCCTTCTACTCTGCCTGTCTCTTAATCCTGAATTTAATATCCAGAGGTATTGTTTAGATTAGAAGATATTCAATTACAGGAGTAAAATTCTTAAGAGACGGGAATAAAATTCAAGCTAATATTGCATTTGATGTGTTATTATGAGGGAAATAAGCACCATATCTTACTTTTACAGTGGGCTTTTGTATCTAAGTTTGTATAAATTTAAATCCATCATGTGCTTTATTGATAAATGGATAAATTAACATTGGCCCAATTTAAAACCTAGCTCTGAGATGAATTTGAGATTATTCAAACTTTACCATTTGTTCTGCTAAAAATGGAGAACTAAAACAGCTCATAATCCCAGAGACAGGAATTTCAGTGTTTTTGTACCCTCAACAGATATAGGTTTCATGATTATATGCTCATTTTTAGTAGAGGTTGGCAGAAGGAGATCAAGTTAACTGGAGGAAATTGATAAAAACAGCGCATGCATTTGAGGTTTCTAAGAATAAACTGGCACGTTAAAGCAGTGGCAAAGTGGTATTTTCTTTTTTGATTTAAAGAATCATCAGAGAAAAATATGCACAAATTGTCATAGGGAAAACAGTAATGGAGGAGTGTACATTATAAATATTGATTTTTAAAAACTAAAATAATAGCTAAGCAATATGGAATTGTGAAAATACAAGTCTTTCAGGATTCATCTAAACTTCATAAAACTTTCAAAATTTGCTGTAGTAGAGAGATTCTGCACAAAGCCAAGGTTCAATTATATTTCCAGGGAGATTGACTATAAGTATTCCAGAAATCAAGTTTAACCTTTAGCATCTTTTTTACATAATTAATCTTGTTAACTGAAAACTGCCAGTCGAGTTTGACAAGCTGTCCTAAGATTTTTATTAGGATCTAAGGTAGGAAGTTGAATGAGAATTGCTCAGGAATCTGCACCCTTGGAGAAGGCTTCTGCTGTGAGACTGGACTTGGGATATAAGCTGTCTTAAGTAAATTCCAATAAAGGGAGAGAATGTATACTTAAATGATCCTTCCAGGGGAGGAAAGAGAATATTTGAATTAGAAGGAAAGAATGGTGTTGAATTTATATATTATCAGCAAGGCCTGGTTGTAGTTTCCAGAGGAAGAGAGTGTCCTCTCAATCAGGAAATTGGTCCCTCTTCTGGAAATGGTTGACTAGGACTGAAAATGTAAAACCTCTGTTGTATTATTTATTATCTTTTAATGTTCATACTATTCCTAAACTTTAGAAAGATTACTCACTTTCCCAGTCCCTTTGCTGGGGCTTTCATAACAAAATACCACAGACTGTGTGGGTTAAACAATGGAAATGTACTTTCTCACAGTTCTGGAGGCTAGAAGTTCAAGATTGAGGTGTCAGCAGGGTTGGTTTCTCCTGAGACCTCTCTTCTTGGCTTGCAGATGGCAGCCAAGTCTTCTAGCTGTTTCCTCACATGGCCTTTCCCCTGTGTACATGTGCATTGCAGATGGCTCTCTTGTGTCCTAATTTCTTCTTATCAGGACAACCATCAAATTGAATTAGGGTTCACCCTAATAATCTCATTTTAACTTAATTACTCTTTTAAAGCTGTACATTCAAATACAGTCCCATTCTGTAGTAATAAGGGTTATATAGCTTCAATATATGCATTTTTCTTTCTTTCTTTCTTTCTTTTTTGATGGTGTCTCACTCTGTCGCCAGGTTGGAGTGCAGTAGCGCAGTCTCAGCTCACCGCAACCTCCGACTCCCTGGTTCAAGCGATTCTCCTGCCTTAGCCTCTCGAGTAGCTGGGATTACAGGCAAGTGCCACCATGCCCAGCAAATTTTTGTATTTTTAGTAGAGACAGGTTTCTCCATATTGGCCACATGGTCTCAATCTTCTGACCTCCTGATCCACCTGCCTTGGCCTCCCAAAGTGCTAGGATTACAGGCATGAGCCACCCAGCCCAATATATGAATTTTACAAGGAACACAATTCAGTCTATAACAGATCCTTTGTCTAGCAACCGTGGGAAAAGTAAAAATAATTTTAGCCAGAGCTAAGACAATATTAACCTCTGACATCTGTCACATTCAAACATATAGTCCTTAAGAGCATCGAACACCCTACAAAGAAAAATGACCTGTTTTGTTTTCTTTATCTTTCTTTCCCAAACTGATTCTGCATCTCCTTAGTTCTCTTGAAGGCATTAAAATATTTCCCCACAGGAAAATGTAAATCCCCTTACTCCCGAGACCTAGGGAAACCTAGAAACTAATAATTCTGATATTGGCTTTAATGTAGCGTTACAAAAGGGGAGTTATAAAAAGTACATGAGATAATAGTTCTTGTTTGTTTGAGAATAAAAGCAGTTTGAGGCTAAAAACCAGAGAGAGAATCGTGAAAGAGGGAGATGAAATACCACAAACTCAGGTATTCATCCTAGGGCACTTGTCTGTGGATAGACAGGGAGGGCCACCACATCCCCAGGGCTTGGGTAGTAGACCTAGAAAAAGACCAACTCGGAAAAACTGACAATATATGTTCTCACCAGTGCCTAATGATCTGTATCTGCAAAGGCAGACTATGGTTTAAGCATTATTTACAGTGACAGAAATTAGCATGCACATTTATTTTTCCCATTTGTCCTATTCTTAAGTTAATAAAACCACTCCCCATGAAAGAGGGTAGGCTAACTTGACACTGTGAATGTATAGGCTCATTTCCCTTGGAGAGCCACTCAACACTCTGAGGCTGCACCCAAAGTACTCGTGTTTTACCAGGTGAGGCATTACCTTAGGTGGAGGCAGAGCAATAGAGAAAGGAAACTTGGCCCAACCCGCAGCCATGACTTGTGATTAAAGGAAAAGAATTAACTCTCAACAATGTGTGGTCAGACTGTCTCCACCTTAGAACTAGCTCTGTGTGTATACGTGTGTGTGTGTGATGTTACCTCTCTTCCATTTATTTTCTCATACTAAGTTGGATTTAGAGTCCTATAACTTTGAGACCTCCAACAGTCAGCTAGTTTGTGTTAGTGGACACTCCCAGTTTTGAAATGGATCTAGTGGCTTCTAGCATTTCCTTTTGGCATCATACAACTGGGATTTAGGTTTACTGTGACCTGAAATTCAGCAGTGGCTAGACAGATTTCTCTAATTCATTATTTGAATAACAAGTAGGCTCCCTTATTATTTATCATTTTTGCTTAGCCCAGATCTTAGATGGAAAAACAGCCAATAAAAGTAGTTAAATTGTGTTGGTTTTATTATATCTGCTGCTCTAAATAAAATGTCTTCACGTTTAACCTTTTGAGTAAATATCTCCTGTTGGGGGCAAGCTTCCGAGAGGATAAAAGGAAGTCATGAACTGCTCAACTCAAGTTCTTCTCCAAGCAGGAAACTCAGAATCCCTCACCCTCACCTTGCACTGGGTAAATGCTAGCTGGAATGTTTTACACTGGAAAGTACAATTCTTGAAATAGTTACTCAGTTTCTCCTGTCAGTGCTCCTGATAAGAATATCTGTCCCAATCTACTCTAAAACAGTAGGCACCTACAAGTAGAGAGTGGAAGTAATTTCTCTGAACACAGGTTGAGAGCTACCAGCTTATACCAAAAGGTTATGAGAAGCAGTAGATAGAAGAGGGTAGGATGGAGTGGAACAAATGAGGAGAAAGAATCTGGCAGAGGAAGTATTTGTGGTTTGCACAATTCAAAGGGCACCATTAAATATTTATGTGGTTGTCCTATTTGGAGCACAACTCCGTGGAATAAGAATGAATAATACCCCTGTAGGAGTCTATTCCTGTGGTCTGGGAATCTGATCCCCTGAGGGGGAAGGGATTTTTTTCCATAACAAAATATATACATTCCTGGAGAAATGCATGTATTTTCCAGTAGTGTATATTAGATGTAGAGGGATTCATCTTGGGGAATGTGCTCTGACATGGCTGCAGGCTCCAGCCATTTTTCTTCCTGTTGCTAGTAATTTAAAAAATTAAGCACTGTGTTACTAAACTAACATCTAGGAAATTGCTTTCTTGAAAATATCTAATTTTTCCATAACAGAGTGAACTCTGGTAGTAAAACATAACAGAACTCTTCTGCTCTCAATTCCCACAACAATCATTTTATTCTGTTGCTCTGCATCTGAAACACAGACATAGGGAAATGAGGATTTACTGAAAGAGGACTTTGGGTTATAGGTTCAATCAATAAACAAATATTTATTGTCTACTCTTTATGAAACTCAGTAAATATTTTTTTTTTTTTTTTTTTTTAGAAATTGCTTCTGAAATACAGATTTTTTTTTTTTTTTTTTTTTGATGAGTAAAAGGAACCCAATTAATACATTGGGTCAAAGCAACAATGACTGATCATAAAAGAGGTACAATAGTAGAGAGATTGGTCAGTTAAAGGTAGCTCTCAAATATCGCAGTGGAAGCAAGGATGTCTTTTATAGAACTTGGTGTTGAAAAAGTTATGTTACATTAGGTCTATCTAGTGGGATTAATATCATAGTTACATATTTTGTACTGCATGCATCAATTCATGGAGTATTTAAACGGCAGATGGAGTAGAATGAAGGGGACAATATGGCTTAATTTGCCTGTCTGGTACCTTGGTAGGGAGGCTGGAAAGGAGGGCTCAGCTGGAATGGTTTTCTAGAGCTCCTTCACATGGCATCTTTAGGTCTCAGGATAGTCTACCTCCTTCCATGGCTGATCAGGGCTCTCAGAGACAGTGTTTCAGAAAAGCTGAGAAAAAATGAGAAGACTTTATATTTTAGCCTTAGAGATATCATTTTTTTCACTTCCACTGCATTCTACTGATTAAGCTAATCTCTAAAGCCAATTCAGATTAAAGAAGAAGATATTTAAACCACCTTTTCCATAAAAGAAATGCAAAAAATATCTACTGCCATCTTTAATCTGCTACATAATGCTACCTATAATCAAAAGTAATTCAGTCTAAGTAGGTGACTGAAGCCCAGGATGTCTTTAAAAATATTAGTTACTCTTCCTTTACATCTTATTTTCAGAAATCTTTCTATAGTGTATAGAAGAGGTTTTTTTTTTTGGTGGTGGTGGTTGTTTTTTAGCAATCTGACCATCTTAATTCTTTTAATATATACATATTATCAAAAAATTTGGTTCACATTTCAGTATTTATAGGATACTTGGATTTCAGGATTGAATAAGATCTTAGAGATAATCCTCAGTTCCTACATTCAATTACCATTTCAGTTAGCACTAACTGCAGTTATCAGCTTTGGAAGTAAAGCAAAAGAAGGCTGGCCAGCACTTGTGAGGACTGCCCATTTTTTTCTGTACTCATTAAATAGCAGTGTGCAAGGGCATGACTCATAAACCACCATCACCTTTGACAGGTTTGCTTTAGGAATAGACTTATTATACAACTTCAGCAATAGATCTTCAAATAGCCTGGGGACAGAGGCTGTGATCTGAAGTTTAAGAAGCATACTCCTGAAAAGATTAGTTGTAATATATTTGAGACTCAATGGGGGTGCTAAAGTAACCATGCAGTCAACAAAAGGATAGCCAAGTTTTTGGAAACATGGCAGAAGTGATGATAAGACTCCTCTATGATGAATAAGTTCCTCCATGATGAATAATGAGGCAAAGTGTTTAATGAAGAGAATTACAAAAGAAAAGAACTGATGGTTAAAGGCAGGGTGATTGGTATCCTGGAATGAGGCAGGAAAAAGAAAAGGAAGGAAAGTTAGAGTACAGAGGTAGAGACCCACAGGGAATAGCAATTGTGTATACAGGGTACACCGCTACCTTAAACGCTTTTTACAACGAGATAAAGTATAAGTTGATGAATAAAAAAATTGTTTAACTCAGAAAGACACAAACAGAGAAAAATGTAGACAAAGAAGAACAGAGGCATATCCATTAAAGGGGTATCTGTCCATTTGTCCATCCACATACAGACGGACAGATACTCCTCCATACACACATGCACACAACCATACAAATAAATTCAGAAGGATTCATCTGCTTTAGTACTGTGACAGTTTCTGAAATGAAGTAGGCTATTAAGAATTCCATAAAGAGAGACATACTGAGGTTGCCAGAGACTTAGAAACCCAAATACATTCAAATGCATATCACAAATACTCACCTGCACTTCTCTGTTTTATAATGTCTTTCCTACCCTGGAGTCTTTTAGGATTTTGCCATTAAAGTCATTTAAAGCTATATTTAATTTTTGCATCATGTGAAATTATCACCCCCTGGAATTTTCCTAAAAACTCAAACTAATCAGAGGCTAGATTTTGGCTCAGGGAGTGGAGACTTCTGACTTAATTTTAGTAATAACATAGCTGTCATACTTACTTGAGTAGTTTAATACACCTTAAAATTGCCAAAGTAGCTGTTAATGACCTGTTTCAATAGAGTATTAATGATTATATAAGCAATAAGACATTTATATAGTGTAATTCCTGAATTTCTTTTTCAAGAAGATTAAGTATTTTTAATGATAGGAGAAATGAATCATTCTATCTATAATTATAAATTTCACCTTTCTTAAAATTATACATTATTTAAGGACTGATTTTAAATACCATATTTTTCTTGAAAAGTAAAAATTATCACTGCAATATTGTTTTCCTAGCCCTTTAAAACTGTTTACATTATTTTTAACATTAAAGGAAAAAACACTGGTAATACATATCTTGCTCCATTTTTGAAGTTCATGACAATCTCAATTATAAAAACTGATTTATCATTAAGAAAAAAGTACTGGTTCATCTGAGGTCGGGAGTTTGAGACCAGCCTGACCAACATGGAGAAACCGCGTCTCTACTAAAAATACAAAATTAGCCAGGCGTGGTGGCGCATACCTATAATCCCAGCTACTCGGGAGACTGAGGCAGGAGAATCGCTTGAACCAGGTAGGGGAAGTTGTGGTGAGCTGAGATTGCGCCGTTGCACTCCAGCCTGGGCAACGAGAGTAAAACTCCATCTCAAAAAAAAAAGAAAAAAAGTATTTATTTTGCATAGAAGACATTACATATCTCATCGGAGGAGGTTAAGATTTTTTAAATGCTTTAAAAATGGAAAGATAAAATTTCTCAGATCACTGAAGAAAAAGCATGCCTTTTAAAGGTAATTGCCAAAATGTCAAGTAAGATCAATGCAGATTTTATTAAAGCATCACAAATTATTAAAACATTGTTTAAAGCTCAATTTTCTCACTAGATGACATGAACTATTGTGTTATTTGTGGTAAAAACTTAGAACTGAGTTTTAAAAGACTGCCAAAGACCTATGATTTATGATTAACTTATGAGCCATGATGGAGGAATGAAGCACCACGATGGGTACTTGTAGGTAGTTTTTAAGATCATTCCTGATGGATTCTTACTTTCTGATATTTATATACCTGCGTACTGCCCTCCTACGTGGAGAGAGATGTCTTGTGTAATAAGAGATGTCCTGTGTCTTTACTAATAAGATGTAAATAATATGGAGTGTGGCTTCCAAAGTTATTTCAAAAAATAGATAATAGGAGCAAGTGAGCTGTCAAATCACCAGGATATTAAAGCAGCCCTATGAAAGGTCCTTGTGGTAAGAAACTGACACCTCCCAACAGCAGCCACATGAGGGGGCCATCTTGGAATCAGGTCCTCCAGTCTCAGTCAGACTTCAGCTGCTGGCAACCCTGATCAGCATTTTGATTGCAACCCCATGAAATGCAGTGAGCCAGAAATAACCAGCTACATTATCCTTGAATTCATGACCCGAATAAACTGTGTGAGATTATACATTCATATTGTGTGTGTTAGTTGCTAAGTTTCAGAGTAATTTCTTATGCTACATTTGAAACTAATATAAGTACATATTTATATTTTACAACCAAATCCAACACTTAAAGGCTGAATAGCATTGTAATAATCCCTTATTTTTTCTGGATCTCAGTTTTCCTATTTTATTTATTTATATCCGTTTTATAAAAATGAAAATATTATATACAATATATTCATTTTATATAAATTACAAAGTATAATTAGATGATCTGTAGGATCCCTTTTAGATATAATAGCTATGCATGTTTCTGAATCTGTGAGACTAAGAGTGTTGTTTTAATCAGGTCCAATGATCTGATTTGAATATTGAAGAATGACTGCTTGCTTTTTCATTATGTTATTCTCACTTTATATTCGAAATTACTTAAAAGATAATGAACTATTTTAAAAAGTAGACTTAGCAAGCTAACTCATGCTAAAATAACTTTATAATTGACACGTCTATTACAGAAGATACATTATACACACACACACACACACACACATGTACACATAGTCTATTGATAAGAAGTAAGATAAATATAATTCTTAACTCTGGAGGCACATTTGAATTACCTGGAGAGCTTTTTAGAAAATGCTCATGCTAGAATTCCAACTTAGACCAATTAAATCAGAATTACCAGTAATGGAATGAGGAAATCGGAAAAGTTTTTATGGATTTCATAGATAATTCCAATTCATGGCCCATATGAAGAACTGCTGAGATACTTGAAGGAAGTAGTCACTAGACTGAAGAAATTCTGAAGTGGATCTATTGTGGAAAATTAAGGATACTCAGAAGTCCTGCTGGAAAGCTCTCCATGGGAGGAGGAACCACTGATTCAAGTCACTCAGAGGTCATTAACAGAAGGCTGTTCGACTGCCTATCCATGGAGTAGTCAAATAGCTAACTAAGTTCTTGTCAGCAAGAGTGGAGAAAAAAAAAGCCTGAGGAGTTTGTGCCCACCTGGTTTACACACTTATAAGATAAAGATTATCAATTAAACTGAAAAATTTCCGGAACTTGAGTGTACAGTATATAACCTGTGTGGGTAGGTGCATTGCCAGAATATTAGAACACTTATTAAAAAACATTTTGTTAGCTTTTATGGAATAATTTGGAAAGTTTTCTTTTTTATCTTTTACTTTCTTTTTAAGTAAGAACTTTTTTCCTAATCACACCAAAATCATGTAGGTCAGCTTTTTGGATCTGATGGTTCTCACGATCTCTAAAGGCAAGAGCGCCATCTGGCCACAACCCTTAAGTAGCCATAACATCTAGTCACTGCAATACCATCAAAAGAAAGCACTGCACATAGCAAAAATAAAGCACAACATTATTTTAAAATTAAATGATAAGCTGGAGAATTTTGCAGCATCAAAAATAAAGGACTCATAAATCAAAAGGAAAATAGATTATACCATGAAAAATATGAGCAAAAGATATGAGCTGGCAAATGAGAAAAGAAAAAATACAATGATCAATAAGTACATGAGAAGATATTCACCATGATAAGTAAATAGAAGTTTGTTATTTGTAGGGTTAGCAATTTTTGAAAAGGACTATATTAGTAATACAATGCTTCCGTTCACTTAGGAAGTTAAGTATTTCAATTGAACGATTTAGCATTCTGTAGTTACTTTCAGTATGTGTAAATGTATGAAGCCATGCAATTCTACTCTAGAAATGAACTTTTAAAATATAAGTGGATGTGTGTAAAAATAATTCTCTAAGGAAGTTCATTTTATCATTGCTAAAATTCAGGCAATTTGAAATGTCCCAAATGACATTAGAAAGGGGATAAGTATTACAGCATATCTATAGCAGTTTGAGAGTACAGCATATCTATAAAATGAAATATTTTGCCATTAAAAATAATGTTATAGTGAATAAGAGTTGAAGCCATTATCCAAGAAAAAAATCCAGATTATATCCAAATTATGAATAATGAGAGCCTGAATATATAAATGGACAATAGTCAGGCCATATATGACATTAGCATTCTGACCCACTAGCTATGAGCAACCCTCCCGGGAAGAAAGACTACAATCTCTGCAGCAAGTAATTAGAAACAATGAGGGTTTTGTTAATGACTGTCTTTTAAAAAATTCTCTCTTCCTCCCCTGACTGTATATACATCTTTGTGCTTCTAGCTTTGAAACATCCAGAGAAATCATATGTTTTACTAACTAATCACATAATATACCCAGCTTCTAGTTAGCCCTCTTCCAGCTTTTCCATGCCAAAAAAGCTTTAATCAGAGCATACCTAAAACGTTTTTTTCCACTACAAAGCTTTCCCACTCCTCTTCCTCCCTTTGAGTCTCTGCCAAATGCAAATGACAATGGCTGAGTCTCTCGCTATAGCAAACTGAATGAATAGCCTCTGTTTGTACTCATATGGGAGGTCTTTGATTGTTTCCACAATATCATAATAGTACGTAAACTTTGTGGGTGTTTTGTGAGCAAGATCTGCTTCTGAATGTATGCCTGGGGAAATATCTGAAAGATAGCCACTAAGATATTAAACTTAGTTGTCTTTTAGAGGGGAAGTACAGGGCTATTTTTACTTTAACATAGTTTGCATTTGCATTTTTCAATGAGCACATACAATTTATGTAAATGGAAATAAAATCATAAGTATATCATAAGTATACAAATAAGTCTATCATTATGTTTAATACTGTTAGACTAAAAATCATATATATATAAAACATACATATTTCTATCCAGATATGAGGTGTGTGATGGTATTTGATTGATTGTACTTTCCCGTTACTCAATCATTCTCTAGAAGTAACTTTCCATATTGGGTATCCAAAAGTTTTAGTCTGATGAATATTCTTTAAATATGAAAAATAGACTGAGTTGAGAAATATATTTTTAATTATAAAAATGATTAATGTGTGTTAACCATAAGGGGACTTTCTGATTCAATAGTCTCCATTATTCAGGCATAACTCAAATAACTATTATCATTCCAGAGCTAGAAAAAGAATCCCCTTAGATTAATAAATATAAATCTTTATGGTCATCAATTTCCCCTGATGTTTCTTTAACAAAGGCCAGAAAGATTAGATTTTTGAAGGGAGCATTGCTCATTTCTGTCAACATCTGATTATTTATCCTTCTTAGTTAAACAAAACCCTGGTTATGACAAAGACTAAACTTTGAATAAATCTGCAAACTTAAATTATACAGCTGAGGGAGAAAAGAAAGCATAAATAAAAGGGCCAGCTTCCTTCACCTGAACACCATCTTGTTCTTCCTAATTAAAGGTGATGCTACTGAGCCAGTCACAGGAGGAAACATGCTTCATCTATTTCAAGGCAATGAGTTTCTGCTCTTGAATCTATCATTTATTTCCTGGTCTTCCTTTTGACCTTTTCATCCGAAGCCAGTGGGACAGGTACTACGGTCCCATGAGAAAGACAATGGCCAACAAACACAGATCTTACATTCCCTTCTGTGCCACTGCGTTTTGTTTTTCATGTTGGTAATATTGTCATGAGAACTAAGCAAGTGTGTGTGTGTGTGTGTGTTTAGAGGAGTATACATATGTGTATGTATGTGCATAAATCTGTATATATATATATATATATATACACACACACACACACACATATATGCAAAGTATTTGGAAGGTAGGCAACCTTTAGCCAAACATTATGTATCTAATAATTACGGCTATTATTTCATGTTCTACATTGTTTTGCAATTAACTCTGATAGATGCTAAAATATCACCAGTAAGTTCCCTTTTCTCAGCATGGAGTACAGAACAATACTCTATTTCCTTTATTGTTAAAATGATAGTAATTTTTTTAACCCTAATGAATTAATATAGTATTTAATACTACAGGGCTTCCTACTGCAAATTGCCAGGATCCCACACAGTTTGCTTGTGCTGGTCCAAGAATCAGTCTTCCTGTGGCTTCCTCATGGCAGGAGGACTCAGCTGTGCCAGCGAAACCATGGCCTGCAAACACTGACCCTAAGTAGGCCTGTGTGCTGGGCCTGGTTCCTCTGCACTAAGCCCAAGTCTGGTTTCACAGCCGTAACCAGCATATGGGGGCAGGCTAGTGCAAATCTCCATCTGCCTCAGGAATCCTCTCAGGTAGCAGGGTCAGTATCAAGGCAAAATTTCCCCTCCCCAAACTACCACAAAGGACAAAAGCTTAATTACAAAGAGCTACTCTAAATGTCCTTTCTACAACAAAGAAATTCTTCCCCTAAAGTAAAACGAAAAATTTTAAATGATGGCACTGAGGTTTAACATAAATAAACCAACTGATGATTAGAAAAATAAGTAAATGAAGTGAGGAGTAAAGTAAAATCTGGGACCTAAATTTCCACTGAGTAACCTGATACACATGTATCTCAGTTGACAAAAAAAATATTAAACAAGGCTCATTCTTTTCCATCATTCTGTCTTGTATGTTATAGATATGTCAGTCTGGTGAAAAATTTTATGGATATTTACGCCTTTTGGTGGGATTATTTCCTGAAAATGTCTGTATTAGAGTTCTCCAGAGGGACAGAACCAATAGGAGCGAGAGGGAGAGAAATATATAGGAGTTTATTAGGGATAACTGGCTCACACGTTTCTAAGGTGAAGTCCCCGGATAGGCCATCTGCAGGCTGGGGAAAGAGAGAAGCCGGTGGTCGCTCAGTGCAAGTTGGAATGCCTGAAAACAGGGAAGCCGAGAGTGCAGTCTGCCTTCTGTGGCTGAAGGCCGAAGACCCCCGGGAAGCCACTGCTGCGAGTCCAAGGCCAAAGCACCTGCAGTCTGATGTCCAAGAGGAGGATTAGAAATAAACACCCAGCAAGCAAACGTATCCCGCTGTCTTCCGCCTGCCTGGGTCTAGCCCTGCGGCAGCTGATTGGATGGTGCCCACCCACATTGAGGGAGAGTCTTCCTCTCCCAGTTCACTGACTCAAATGTCAATCTCCTCTGGCAACGCCTTCGCAGACACACCCAGAAATCATGCTTTAACAGCCACCTGGGCGTTCTTTCATCCAAACAAGTTGATACCTAATATTGACCGTTACAGTGTCTTCCACAATATTAGGGATGGTTCAGTACGTCCTGTATCGCTGCATTTTTAAACACATCCGTTGCTCAACCTGTATCCTCACTCCAGCCTCACGGTCGTGTTGTGAAGTTATTCAGTTTTCCTATTTTGAAGTATGTTGCTCATTTCCTCAATCATTTTAATGTTCTGAAGGGCAGATCTCCATTTACATTTCTTTGCATCCTTCTCACTTTTTGAAGTGAAACTAATTAATCTGTTTAATTTCTGATTTCAGTGTGTGTCCGAAAGTCACAGTTTTGCGCCTAAAAACATAACAGTTATTTTCATTGATAAAAGCAAGTCAAAATGCACTGGCCACACTGATCTACTCCCAAGTTCATAAGCACAACTAGAAAATTGCAGCAAGTTCATTCAGTGTGAGCATGTTGGTGTTCGTGAAGTTCAGCTTTGCTAAACTCATCTGATGACACGGTATTTGTTTCAAGTCAATGCCTGAACAAGTATCACACAACCCGAACTCAGTTATGAGCTGGAGAGATGCTCTCCTCCCTCATCCCCTCTCAGTAATCTAGTCGTATGTTCAACTCGGTACTCTCCTTCTCAATGCAGGCTCAGTTCCAAGGGCTAGATATAGGGAAGCAACTGGCCAGAATTTTTCCCTGTGCCCTTTCGCACTTCTGAGTCCTACTCTGCCTGATGTCAAAGATGAATGAGATTATTTCCCAATCTATTAGCCCTCCAGCCTTAGCATGAAGCCCTAGGGACGGAGGACATGTTATGGTAACAGCAGGAATAATGGAAAAGTGACTTGAAGACAGGCATGAAACTTTCTAAATGTTAATTCTTTCAAACCAATCCTTTCTTCTTCAATGGCTCAGCTACGTCACTGAACAGAAAGACTGGGGTGTTTATAGTCTCCGCATCCCCCTTTTAAGGGTGACAATGAAGGCTAACTTTTTGTGCTTGCCTGTGAAGATTTCAGCTACCTAAAAAGTTCCTTTGCAGTCAAAGCTTGTCTTTTTGCACTTTGTTATCTGTTCTTTTGAGGAAGGTAATCCTTGGCTAATAATTTGATTAAGTCTTGAATAGCAGTGATTTTTAAAGTCTTTTGCCGAATGTTTGTGTAGCTAAAACAGTTGCCGTTAATAATTCAGCAAAGGGTCACGGAGACTTGGCAAGTTCCTGTTAGCGTTTATTCGAAGATGATGGAAAATAACAACAACAGCAACGAAACAAATCCAGAGTGCTCGTATGGCTGCACATAACCAATGAGAGGAAAAAAACACAGGACATAGTAGACATGACCGGGACGCAGACTCTTGTTAGACACTCACTATGTTGGTATGGTATCTTCACAAATGCGTCCTTTCTGTTGAAGTATAGGAGAACATGGGTTCTTTTGTTATTTTTTATTTTTTTATTTTTATTTTTTTTTAAGGCTAGTCAAACGAAGCTGTGGGAGTGGAGAAGGAACAAAGAAATCTGTAACTGGTTGTGATCAATTAGTTGTAAACACCACTGCACTCGGACCAGCGAGAACATGGGTTCTATTTGAGACTGGGTGATTTGGGCATCGTGTTTGCTTGGGCATCAAGGGACGACAGTTTGCATTGTTGGGAGAAGGGTGTCCATACATCAGATTCTAGCACTAGGACGTAATTTCCAAGATGCTCTGAGTGGGGAGAGATTCCTGGATAACTGTTTTGCTCTGCAATAGACTGGGATGGGGATTTGCTGGTTTCTGTGTCAGATCCAGCAAGCGATTTGATATCCTCCAGGTCTCAAGGAAATAATAAACACAGAGATAACTAAAGTAACTCTCACACAGCTTTTTGAAAACCCAAAACAATATAACCATTAAAGCTTTCAAGAAACCCAGGATCCTCTGCGCTGAATATTTATCAGGTAGTTATGTCACATAGACATCAAAACTAAATTAGTATTTTTATAGATATAGATAGTTTTGGTGTCTTTTTAGTTGAGGTCCTACTCTTTCTATTATTTGAGGGACACAATTCTGGATATCAGGATGGATGGGCATGAAGTATAAAGCATATGAAAATGGTTTTTCAAAACTACCGTTATTCAACCCAAGAGATGATATAATACCTTGTCACTTTTCTCAGCAGATTAAAAATGACCAATATTTTCTCTAGTAAATTATTTCAAAAGGATTTAATCAGTCTTTCTGAAGTGTTAAGATGTGTTATGTCATACCTGGAAGGGAGATCCCTGAGACCCTTTGAAACCACGCTTGGTGCAGTTTGTGACTTCTGTTACGATAGCTTGAGTGTTGTTATTGACTTGTTTCTTTCAGGAGACTCACTACTGGCACATTCCACCAGCCAAATGTATTCATTTGGTTTATTCCCAGATAGATGCAGTAAACAGGTGCCTTATATCAAAATGGCAATGTATCTCTCGTGGGCTATAGTTGCTGGTGTAGGTATTTTCTGTTTTAAAAGCTAATAAAAGCTCTTCCCTGAAATGCAAGACCCGTATATAAATTAAACATGGCTATAGGGCAAATGTCTTTGAATTATCAGTGAAAGGATATTTTAATATAAATTTAAAACATTTACTTTGCAAAAAAACTTCCTGAATTGCATCAAAAATTAATTAGAAAACAAGTAATCACAAATCAAACTAAAAGATGGCAAGATTTTATAACATACGATCTAAAAGCACAGAAGAGGAATTACAAATTTCTGTTAAAATGTTATTTGTACTCATGAGTTGACAGTCATTGGAAAAAATAAATAAACCAACTTCTCAAATGAAAATTTTTACCTTGAACTAAAAATCTCCTTATAACTAGTTTCTCTTGATAAAACATTAGACCTCCTGTATCTGAACATATTATTGTTTTATATATATATATATATTGTTATTTCTGTAACAACACACCCTAAAGGTACATATTTTGAGATGAAAGTAAGACTATGTCAAACTAGAAATATTTTGTACAGCAAAGAAAACAACTAACAGAGTGAAAAGGCAACCTACAAAATGGGAGAAAGTATTTGCAAATCATGTAACTGATAAGGGGCTAATTTCCGAAATATATAAGAAAACTCCTATAACCCAACAGCCAAAAAAAAAACAAAAAACCAGAAATCACATAATAACTAGATTAAAAATGGACCAAAGGCTTAAATAGACATTTTCCCAAAGAAGACATACAGGTAGCCAACAGGTATATGAAAGAATGTTCAACCTCACTAATTGGTTGAGGGAAATTCAAATCAAAGCCACAAAGAAATGTCTCAAATCTGTTAGGATACCAATTATATATATATATAAGACACTAAGTGTTGGTGAGGATGTGGAGAATTTGGAAATCTTGTACATTATAGGTGGGAATGCACGATGGTGCCGCTGCTATGGAAAACAGGATGGAGGTTCCTCAAAAAATTCAAAACATGATCCGGCAATCTCAATTTGGGGTATTTATTTAAAAGAATGGAAATCAGGATCTTGCAGTGATGTTAGCACTTCCATGTTCATTGCAGAACTATTCACGATAGTCAAGATGTAGAAACAACCTACGTGTCTATGTAGAAAGCTAAGTGGATAAAGAAAATGTGCTATATAAATACAAAGGCACATTATTCCAGCTTTAAAAAGGGAGAACATTTTGCAATGAGAAAACATGGATGACCTTTAAGAACATTATGCTCTATGAAGTAAGCCAGTCACAGAATAGCAGATGCTGCATGATTCTACTTACATGAGATATCTAAAATTGTCAAAATCATAGCATCAGCAAGCGGATTGGTGGTTGCCAGGGGCTGGGGAGATAAATCAAGTGCCAATCAATGAGCCTAACGTTTCAGTTAAACAAACTAGGCAAGTTCTAGAGATCTGCTGTTCAGCACTGTGCCTATGGTCAGCAAGACTTTGTTGCACACTTGCAAAGTTATTAAGAGGGTAGATTTTTCTGGTAAGTGTGCTTAGCACAGTAAAACTTTAAAAATTGAAAAAATATATATTGTAGTCACTGGCATGCATTTAAGAGTACAGTTTTTGGTTTAAGCATTAGAAATTCATGTATCAGTTTTGTATTGTATATTTTCTTTAATGATAAATGACACTTAAAGACAGTTTCTGAAAACAATGCTGCTGATGAATTTGACAAGCCACGGCTATAAATGAAGAGCAAAGTTAATGTGCATTTTACTGTTCTGTCCTGGATTCACTCATCTCAGCATAAAAATACTTTTCCCCTGTGATTCTCCTTCCTTACCGGTGTAGAAGGTATGCACCTAAACATACAAACTGAAAGGTACAAAAAAGGAATTTTTGCATAAATTTTTCTGCTTAGTGCTTCCATTCCACCAGGAGTAACTGAATTTTTATTAATCTCTCTCCCCTAACATATTATATGCACTTTAATGTACTTTATCCTGACTTGTGTCTGATCTTTGGGGATTTATGCATTAGCAATCTCTAGAGAAGCAGAAGAAATAGGACAGGATTTTTTAATATGATATGTTACATGTAATATAGACACATTTATATTTGTGTTATATATATTTACATATTATATATTGGTTCCAAAGCCTCCTGAGAATATAAAAATGCATGCATGCTCCTGTCCCTGATATAAAATGCCAGAGTAACTGCATGTAACCTGTGCACACTCTGGAGTACTTTTTGTTTGTTTGTTTCTGTTTTTGAGATGGAGTCTCGCTCTGTCACCAGGCTGCAGTGCAGTGGTGTGATCTCGGCTCACTGCAACCTCTGCCTCCCGGGTTAGAGTGATTCTCCTGCTTCAGCTTCCCGAGTAGCTGGGACTACAGGTGTGCGCCACCACATCCAGCTAATTTTTGTATTTTTAGTAGTGATGGCGTTTCGCCATGTTGGCCCAGATGGTCTCAATCTCTTGACTTCGTGATCCACCTGCCTTGGCCTCCCAAAGTGCTGGGATCACAGGCGTGAGCCACCGTGCCTGACCCCTTCTGGTGTACTTTAAAGCATCTCTAGAATGCTTATAATAACTAATGCAATCTAAATGCTACGTAAGTAATTGTTACAATGTAGTGTTTAGGGAGTAAGGACAAGAAAAAGTTCATATATGTTAAGTGGAGAAACAATATTTTTTTCAAATATTTTAAATTTGAGTTTGGTTGAATCCACAGATGTGTGAACCTACCGATATGAAGTGCTGGCTGTATGTGTTTATGAGTGTGTGTGTTGTCCGTTCTCTGCATGTATGTTTTAATTGTAGTAAAAGTAAAGGAAAAGCAGAACACACAATTTTCATTTTTTCCATAAAGTAAACGTACCATCTTTGAAAATAGCGAGCTAATAGGGAAATAGCTTCAAGTCTCTAACACAATTGCTTAGGTGGCTTCTAGCCATTTGGAAGCTCTCTTGATCATTGCTGAAGCTTATTTGGTAGCTTCTTTCTGTTTTCCTGATCTCCCATACATACGGTAGCAATCAAATTTCTCTAAAGTTTAACCTGTGCTCCCTGAGGGCTGCTTTGTGGTCCTGGAACTTTTGATGACTGTGTAAGCAAATGCAGAGGTGGTTTTTTTTAAGTGTCCGCCAGATGTCACTGTTCACCAGAAAATGTGATTAACACTGCAGCACTGAAACAAACAGGTGTTACTAATGATTTGATTCCTAAAATAGAAAAGGAAAAAATAAAAAGAAACAAGTAGAGCTACACTACAACCCGATCTCAGGCAGAAAGTAAAAGCTGTCTTTACTTTAGGCTAGGAAATGATAATCCTTTAGGCGCTTTTAATTTCACTAACATTTTACCCCTATTAGGAGACAGGGCAGGTGCCTCTGGTCACGACGACTTAGTGGATAAACAGCTGAAAGCTGGAATCTGGGTTCTACCCTAGGCCTTGCAATCAGAACATCAGTGTTATTGGTCAAGTTCCTAATCAACTCATCTTCATTTCTTTTCCTATCAAATAAGAAGTCGGATATTCCCACCAATCAAAAAATATTAGAATCTTGCTTTAACAATTTTAGAGAAATGCCTTCTCAAGGTTATTGTTTCTTAACTTGATTCTGCACTAGAGCCCAAGTCCTTTTTCATTCCTTAATGCAAGCCAGTGTACTAGCACATGAAGGATTCCCTGAGCTGCTTTATTTAACATAAAAAAATAGGATTCCCACTGACCATTACCTTCTGCAGCCATTTTTCTTTGTATTCTCCAACAATGTTTACAGGTTTAAAATAGAACTATGTAGGATTTATTAAAATATTTTTTTTTGCTCTGAGATTTATGTTTGGGAAAACCGACTTGGCTTACTTTTAAATAAATTTCTTAACAAAACAAAATATAATAGATATGTGCATATACATATATGAATAAAATGAATACATATACCTACCATTTGGTTTTACAAAGTAGAACACGCTTCACATCTCTTTACACAAAGAAATTCAGTCCTTTGTTTCATCAAGATCATTTAAGAACTAAATTTACTGTGCCGAAGTAAAGATGTTTCTTCTAACAAAAGGTTATTTCTTTCTGGATTTTAGCTTTTAGTAGTTTCATACTCTTAGTTTACCCACAAGCCTCAGAAGGAAAGCAGAGGCAATAATCTGTCCCTGTAGACTCCCATCCCATTCTTATTCTCCTCTTAGAAAAATTAGTTAATACTGAAACTGCATTTTTTCTACTGCCTGTAATCTTTTATTTATTCAAAATCATAATAGATTGTAATTCTTATCAATGTTAAAATACAGATTATTTCATTTTTCCGGGAACCTTGAGGAGGAGAGTAGAGCAATGAAAGAAGAGGAAGCTTTCATAGTGGCCCAGAGAGGAGAAAGCGCTAATGGGAATGGGAATTTTCTAAGCAAGTAAATATTTTCAGGGAAATTCTGAACCTAGAATGTCTAAATGTAACATTTGAATTTATCATCATAAGCTTTCAACTGGGGCTCATACCGTGTGAAGGTGGCACTCTAGGGTGAGAAGAGCCTAGGGCAGCAATGGAGCCGGACAAAAAACAGAGAGAGAATTCAGATGAAGAAGGGACCTTAGTAAGAAGCAATGGGGAACAATGTATGCTCCCTATTTCTCAATCTATTTAAGGTAGTTTTATCAGTCATTTAAATGTAAACATATTAAAAGCTTTTCCCCAGTGTACGAGTTGAAGAAAGAAGAAAGAAACATCAAAAGTGGCTCAACAGTCAAAGACAAGTTTATTTTGGAGAATAAACACGAGAGGGGCTTCTGGCCGAGTTAGGTCAGGAGCTTTCTCTCTTATAGACTAAGGGTATTGAAGGGTTTGGGGCTCATGAAGAAGGGATGCCTTATCCTCCAAGGGCCTGATGGTTTAGTTAGGACCAGGTGTGCTGTCTGTATAGAGCAGAGTTTTTATCAGCTCCCACCCCATTCGCAGACCACATTGGCCAGCTTTTAGTCTGTGTCTCTTTGTCTTGCTTATCGGGGAGGGAGGGGTTTTGTGTCTGTTCCCATACATCTTCCTGCAGTTGCAGGCATACCTGCAGCCCCCTCCCCACCTGCTGGAGTCTGCTTTTAGCTTCCCTATCTTAGTGCACCTAAAGGGAAAGGAATGTGCTTATTAAGGCTCACTGTTTTACTGGGGCCCATTGCATAAGTGTGAAGTTTGGTGATTACCCAAGAGACTTTCCCCATTCCTTCTGTGCCCAAGCTGTCTTATCCATGTTCTACTGTCTGCTTTTTCTGGCTGCTCGTTGTTAGAAGAGAAGTGATCTTGAAATGCATGAAGTTAGAAAGGGAGCTGGAACTTAAATTGGCGGTGTCCGTCCAAGATGACGGTACTCTTGTTCTGTGACCCAGCACACTGAAAGATTGGAGATACCCAGAAAGCTGATATTCAAGTTACAGATATGCACAAATAGAACATGCATTTCCTGGATATACCAGAGTGTTTTTTCAATTGCACACACATGAATAATAAGGTTCACTAATAATAGCTTTTTCATTCTCTAGGAAACTCATATTCTTTGAGCTTCTTTGTGATTTGGTTTCATTCCTTCATAGAACTTCTTGGCAATCCTGAAGGTCAGGGACCCTTCTCTGATTGTTTCAAGCCTGAAAAGAAGTTAAACAGTGCACGTCTCAGTTGCTGGCCACTTTGGCAGCCTCCAAACCAATCTTCTCTGCCACCCTTCCAAAGGGTTAAGAATAAGACCATGCTGCAAACTGGGCAGCAATTACGTACTGACTGGGAAAATTGCCAGTCATTCCTGGTCTCTGACCCTCTCTACATGATGTCCAACTACTCTGCCTTTGAAATTTATACCTTAATCATCCTTCACAGTTGACAGTGTGTTGCATTTTTTAAAGCACATTTAAATGCATCCTTTCTCTTGGATGTTATCCCCCCCACTGCCGAGCTAGATTGCTGGTGCAGATAAAATCAACTGTGTTTTGCACATGGAGATCTAGGATAAAGAAAGATAAAACTTCTTGCTCCAGGACACATAAAACTCAGAGAAAACATGTATTTCCTGTCTTCAACAAAGGTGAGTTTTTAGGTGCAGGAAGCTGTGTTCTGTCTCTTCACTTCATTGTTGAGATTATAACTCACCAAAGCCCAAATACCACTAAGTCCCAAATCAGAGCTATCACTGTTTCCCCTTTGTATCTATTCTTGCTATGTCTTTTCTTTTTTTATTTTGTCTTTATGCCCTGGGAAATAACTCCAGGGAAGATGATGAATTAGTTATTTCTGCAATATAAATAGTGAAATTTGTGACGGGACTTTGATTCCAACTTTCCTATTTAAATAGAAACTTCAGGAATATTATTCACAGAGTTACATGAAATATCACAAATCCAGGTCTATGTGAAATGCTAACTTAGCATTTTTCCAAGTGTGATATTAATGAGCATATTATGTTACAAAAAATGATTCCATGTTCAAATTAGTCAAAGTCCTTTGTCAAATGACCTGCCCCAGTATCTCATATGTGTATATTCCTCACTGATAAGCAGGATGATTAAAGAATATATTTCCCTAACTTGCTTTCCCACTGAAATATTTTGTTAGAGAATTTTTTTTGGTCCCGATTATTCCGTGTGGCAAGCTAAACTAGAGAAAAGAATGTTGCAATGTCTCTAGTACTTTTTCTTTGTATCATTAAGGAGTTACTGCAGTTTTATATACTTCAGAGTTAAATCAAAGGAGAGTTGTATAAAATCTTCAGATAAATTTTAATTGTTTTAAGATTTAAAATACACAAAAATTTACTTTTTCTTCATTTGTTAAAGAAAATAAAGTGAAGAAATTTAATTTGTACCATGTGCTTGTACAAGTCACAAATGGCCCAAACTGTAAAAGTTGAACATGGCAGAGTTCTAGTGCTCACTGAGGATAAGGAAAAGGATAAACATGGAAAGGGGGAGCTTCACAGAAAACATGTATTTGTCTCCACTGTTCTCAGTGGAAATGCTGCCTCCTAAACGATCAGAAATACTGACGCACCTGTTTGCTCCTCCAGCGTCTATCTGGTCAAGACTGAATTTCCCTATACGTTCAAGATGCCACCTGGGAGCTTATGTTTCTCTCTGCAGCTTGCCTTGCACTGATTCCGGAAGCAAACTGAAGGTGTCCATTCTCAGACAGAGCCTGTCAGGTTGGATTGCATGTTCGGTGTGTCTTTGAAAGGCAATGCTTTAACTCCCACTTCTCTAGGACTCTTACAACTGGTGCAGTTATGAAAAGAAACAATATCACATTTGGTGGCAATTAGTCTTAGTTCCAAACACTTTGCTAGGACTTTGAGATTTTCACAGCACTTTCACTTACTCTGAACTCTCATTGCCAATTCATAAGAAGTTATGCACAAGGCAGAGGTAATGATAATCTTTTTGCAAGAGATCCAGTGACTTGTGAAAAAGAATGTATATCCAAGAGAGGCCGGATCCATGATCTCTGTCTCTCGGTTCAGTGTGTGTTTGTTTGTTTGTTTTTCATTACGTATACCAACCTACTTCTTGGAATGAGGTACCATTTCTAAGGTAATGTAATACAATATGGTGGCTACTAGTTTTGGCAGTTACTGTGCAAAGCTCTGACTTAAAGACACAATCAACTATGTTTACTTGTTTCTAGAACTGTGCTAAGAACTTTATATAACAATCATTGAAATTTGTAACATTTTCTTTATATATATATTAAACATACATTATTTCTTAAATGCAGGCATTATTACACAAAATAATCCATTTTTAGAGACATGATCTTGCTCTGTTGTCCAGGCTGGAGTGCAGTGACACAGTCTTGGCTCACTGCAGCCTTGACCTCCTGGGTTCAAGCGATCCTCCTGTCTCAACTTCCCCTGTAGCTGGGACCACAGGTGTGGGCCACCGTAACTGGCTATTTCTTTTATTTTTTTTTGTAGATGGGGGTCTCACTTTGTTGCCCAGGCTGGTCTTGAACTCCTGGGCTCAAGCAATCTTCCCATCTCAGCCTCCCTAAGTGCTGAGATTACACGTGTTAGCCACCACACCCGGGCACAAAATAATCTTAAATATTTGGTCTGGAATGCTTTGACAATCGCATATACCCATGTAGCCATCACCCAAAACAAGATACAGAATATGTCTATTACCCCACAATGTGGCCCTCAACCCCTTTGTGGTTGATTTGCACTCCTCACAACTCTAGACAAACCATTTTTAATTTCTATTACCTTAGATGGTCTTAGGCATCACATAATTATAACCATGGATTATATGCTGTTTGGTCAGGCTTTTCTCATTCAACATTTTTTGACATTTTTTCATGTGGTGATGTGTATCATGGTTTTTTCCTTTTAATTAATGAATAGCATTTCATTGTATTACTAGATCATCAGATATTTATCCAGTATCCTATTAGTGAACATTTGGATTGTTTCTACTTTTGACTATTATGAATAAGGCTTCTTTGAACATTCTTGTACAAACATTATATTTTCACTTTTTAGAAATAAACACCAGCGCTAGAATTTCTAGGTCTTAAGGTAGGCATATGTTTAATCTTATAAGAATATGGTATTTTTCCATTCCACATTTCTTCCAGCAGCTATGGGTGAAAATTCTGGTTGCTCCAAATCTTCACCCAATTTGATGCTGTCAGTTTATTTAATTTGAATGATTCTACAAGGTACAGAATGGCATCTTCTTGAAGTTTTATTTTCCCTGGTCATTAATAGTGTTGAGCAACTTTACAGGGTGTAATAGTTATCTGTTTATCTTCTTTTGTAAAGTGAGTGTTTAAGATTTTAGTTTAGTTTTTTTTCCATTGTTTTACTTATTGTTGATTTGGAAGAAATTTTTGTGGATTTCTTATATGAATCATTTGTCAGATACATATTGCAAAAATTTTTTCCTGGTGTGTGGTTTGCCGGTTGTAGTTACCTTAATGGTATTTTTTAATGAACAAAGATTTTTAATTTACTAAAATCCAATTTATCATTTACTTTTTAAATGGTTTGTGCTTCTGCAGTTCTGTTTAAAAATTCTTTTTCAACTCCAAGTTTGTGAAGATACTATCCTAAGTAACTTTTTAGAAGCTTTCTAGTTCTGCTATTTATATTTAGGTTTATGGTCTATGTGAAGTTGTTTTTTTGTGTATGAAATTAGGTAGGGTCAAGTTTCATTTTTTTTTCACATTAGAATATTTTTCTATTCCAGTACTGTCTGTTAAAATGTTGCATTCCCTATTGAATTGTTTTGCTGCCTTTCTCTAATTTCAACCTACTTTATATGTGTGCATCTCTTTATGAAATTTCTATTCCATTTTACTCATTTTTTATTTGTACATACTTTTGACAATACCATGCCATCTTGATTACTGTTTTATTTACTTATTTATTAATTGAGACAGAGTTTCACTCTTGTTCCCTAGGCTGGAGTGCAGTGGTGTGATCTCAGCTCTCTGCAACCTCCACCTCCCTGGTTCAAGCAATTCTCCTGTCTCAGCCTCTCTAGTAGCTGGATGACAGGTGCCTGCCACCACACCCAGCTAATTTTTTGTATTTTTAGTAGAGATGGGATTTCACTATGTTGGCTAGGCTGGTCTCGAACTCCTGACCACAGACGATCCATCCACCTCAGCCTCCCAAAGTGCTGGGATTGCAGGCGTGAGCCACCACACCCAGCTGATTATTGTATTATAGTAACTCTCAATATCAGGTAGCAATGTACATTTTCCAACCTTGTTTTTATTTTGCAAAATTGTTTTTATGATTCTAGATCCTTTGAATTTCCAGATATGTTTTAGAACTAGGTAGTCTCTTTCCACACAAAAATATCATTCTGATATTTAATTGGGGCTATGATAAGTGTATGGATAATTCTAGAAAAGAAGAGATATCTTAACAATATGATGTCCTCGAGTACATGAGAATTGGATAGCTACTGATTTTTCAATTTTTCTCAGCATTGTTTTCTACTTTTCAGGGCATATGTTTTAAAAATGTTATTGTAAATTATATATATTATTAGATTTTATTTTCCAAGTATTTGTTACTAGTATATAGAAATACAATTATCTTTACATGTTGACCTTGTATCTTGTGACCTTACTAAATTCACTTATTTCATAGAGATTTTTAAATAAATTCTAATTCTATAGAGTTTTCTATGCACACAACCATGTCATTGTTGAATAGAGTTTACTTCATTTCTGATCTGATTGCCTTATATTTAGTTTTTAATTTTCTTATTGCAATGCTAAGGCCTCTTGTACAATGTTAAATAGATATAGCAAACGTCCTTGTGGTGTTCCTGATCTTAGGAAAAATGAATTCTAATATTTTACTCCTAATTACAATGTTACCAGTAGGTTTTTCATAGATGCCCTTTAACAGGCTGAAGAAATTCCTTCTAATTTTTCTGAGAGATTTTAAAATATCTTGAATGTATGCTATTATTAATTTTTAATGCATACTTTGAGATATTTATGTATTTATCTCCCTTATTCTGTTACGATCGTGACCTACAATTGACTGTTTCACATGCTGAAACATTTGCATTACTGAGTTCCATTCCAAATGCAGTTTATCCTTATCTATATTACTGAATTTAATTTACTACTTTTCTTAAAGGTTTGATTTCTATGTTTATAAGGGCTATTAAACCGTTGTTTTATCTCTTTGTAATATCATTGTCAGATTTTGCCAGCGGAGTTATGCTTTACATCCAAATAACTGCAGAGGAGGGACTGTCTTTCAGCTCTTACACTCTCCTTTCAGCCTCTCACACACTCTCTCCTTACACATGGTAAAGGCGTGCAGGAAAGATTTGGCAAACAGACTTGTTCTGTGCCTGGAAATCCTTGGCATTGTTTAATGGTAGCCTGTACGAAGCCACTAAACATTGTTAGGAGTTCGACTGTCTATAGTGGTTTTCTTTTACCATCTGCCTGAGAGGGAACTACCTCTGGTCTCCAATCTCTCAGGAATGGCTCATTACTTTCTGGAATTCGGTTTACCTAGGTTGCTTTTCATTGCCAACTCTTGAGTGGGTTTTAGAAAGCTATGATGTCATAGTGTATCCAGCTTGTTCTCCCTGTTAGGGTAGGAGTGATGATTCCATTGATTTTCTGCTTTTTGTCCAGGAGACTAATTCGGAAAGTACCATTATCGCTACCATATTATGCATGAAGAAACAAAACTCCAAGATCCCACAGTTAGAAGTTGTTAAGCTTGGATCTGGAAAGTAGTTTCTTCTTCTTCCAGTTCTGGAGAACGTGTGCAGAACGTGCAGCTTTGTTACATAGGTATATATGTGCCATGGTGGTTTGCTGCATCCATCAACCCGTCACCCACATTAGGCATTTCTCCTAATGCTGTCCCTCCCCTTGCCCCCCACCACCCGACAGGCCCCAAGGCATGATGTTCCCCTCCATGTGTCCTTGTGTTCTCATTGTTCGACTCCCACCTATGAGTGAGAACATGCTGTGTTTTTCTGTTCTTGTGTTAGTTTGCTGAGAATAACAGTTTCCTCTTATCTGTCTCCATGATTCATATTCTTAAAAGATTATACATAGTCAAGATTTATCACTCTTTACATTTAGAGAAGAAAAAAGGATAAAAAGTTACAGATGTTTCCCAACTTATAATGGTTTGACTCGTGATTTTTGACTTTACAATAGCGTAAAAGTGATACACACTTGGTAGAATGTCAATAAATGACATATGTTCAATACTTTATTACAGAATAGGTTTTGTGTTAGGCAGTTATCCCAACTGTATGCAAATATGTGTTCTGAGCACATTTAGGGTAAGCTAGGTTAAACTCTGATGTCTGCTACGTTAGGTGTACCTGTAGTACATGCATTTGCCGCACAATATTTTGAGTTTGTTAGGTTTATTGGGTCAAAATCCCATTCTAAGTCAAGCTGCACCTGTACATCTATTTTAGAGGAAGCCTCACACTATCTATTTTTACTCCTTCCTGAAACATAACTGCCCGGCCAGGCAAGGATTTTCTAAATTAACTCTACTTTGAACTTCATTGATCTACCAAGAATTTGAAGGAGTATTCACAGAAGAGTCACTGCTTACTTTCTACTGGATACAAGTTTGAAGAAAAGTCAGGGTGTATTCTATTTGCACCTCTTAGGATGAATTGAGCTTTTGCTCAAAATGAATAATGACATCTGAACTGTTAATTATGAAGAGAAGAAAATGTTTTCTATATATTCACTGCTAGGAAGTTGCAGTTTCCAGGACATCAGTTTGTATGTATTTGTACAATTGGGAAATTTTTGTTCAAATGTAATTAGAGTAAAACGCAACTCTGGTGTATTTTAAGAGGAAAACATTAATTAACATTAAAAGACAACATATTGTTTTAAGTGGAGGGAAGATTTGTCTTTCTTTTCTCTGTCATCTCTGGCAGAAGGCAGCCAGGGGACCATTATTTTCTTCTCATTATTAAGGACCCCAAAGTACTTTTGGCCAAAGTCACTGAAGCACCTTCTTCCCTTCCTGCTGGTCAAATCACCAATTTTTCTCCCTAGCCCCAGGAAATAGGCTTTCTGACACCAATTTTCTATCTGTGAATTCTAAGATAATTGTTTTGGTTTTTTGAGTTTCAGGAAAAAACTAGATCTAGAAAATGGAACTTTTTGAGGAGAGAGGGCTAGGTGGAGTCTAGATAAATTTAGATAATTCCAAGCAGCTGGGAAAATGTAGAATTTACCTTGGTAGGAAAGAGCTGAAGAGATTTTAATTTAAAGAAAATAAATGCTATACAAGTTTACCTTCTTTATAATTTGTCATATAATCAGCTTAGAATTGTGAATAGAATAAATATGTATTTTATTAGCTATAATAGAAATTTTCCTTTAGCTTTGAGTAATTAGATAAGATTATTTAAAGTGAATTCCTCTATTTATTCATGCAGCAATCACTTATTACATACTGTGTGCCGAGGGCTTTTATAATGGACTCCAAAATACTCATTCTTCAGTGAGTAAAAAACACACTTAAACATAATGAAAAAACAAAATCAAATCATATATACCATGTTCTTTAGGAGCAAAGTGGAAGAAGTAACAGTTAACCTTTCCAGACAAGGAGACTGAGGAAGGTTTTAAAGAAGTGAAAGTTGAGTGGAATTTGAAACTATATATAAAGGCAAAAAGATGCAGGTAACATCCAGACAACGGGAATAGGACTTAACTGTGGTGCCAAAATAAAGGTATGGCTGAGCTAAAACATCTTGGTGTATATACAGAAATATATGTAGTATTTCAGTGAAGCTACGTGTGATGGAATTAGGGCCAGAATGAGATGAAGATATGTAGTGAAGGGATTTCTAAAGTTTGAACTTTATGCTGTAGAAAACAGAGTGTATTCAAGAAATGTGAGCTACTATTAGTGAGACTGAGATCCTTTAATAAAGTAGAAAAGAATTATTCTTATAATTATATCTTGCCTAGTACAACAGGTGTAACTGCCCTGGATCGCAGCCTGGTGAGTTGCAGAGAGGTGATGGGGAAAGGTTTTAGTGACCGAGTTACTAAAGTTGACACTATTAGCATCGTCTTTTTCTCCCTTTCCCTGTCTCTGTCTCTATTTCTTTCTATCTCTGTCGATCTCTTTGTGTTAGTCCGTTTGCATTGCTATAAAGAAATATCCAAGATCAGGTAATTTACAAAGAAAAGAGGTTTAGTTTGGCTTACAGTTCTGCAGGCTCCACAGGAAATGTGGTGCTGGCATCTGCTTCTGGTGGGGGCCTTTGGGAGCTTGTAGTCATGGGGAAAGGCAAAGGGGAAGCTAGTATACTACATGTTGAGAGGGAGCAGGAGAGATGCCAGGCTTTTTAAAACAACCAGCTCTCATGTGAACTAACAGAGCCAGGACTCATTAGTTACCACCAAAAGGGCACCAAGCCGTTCATGAGGGAATCTGCCCCCATGACCCAAACACCTCTCACCAGATCCCTTCTCCAGCACTGGGGATCAGCTTTCAACATGAGACTTGAAGGGGACACCCATCCAAGCCATATAGCTCTTTAAAGAGAAGAAGCACTTACAGGGTGGCCCAGCTTTGTAGTCATGATCACAAGAACCATGCCCTTCTTGGGAGAGTCCTGCTTGTTAAAATTGTGGTAATTTTGATCATTCGGATTTAGGCGTTTTTTTTTTTCAGTATGAGTTATACAAAAGACAAAAGCTTCAGAGATGCTAATAGAGCGGGGCTTGGGTGCAGACTTTTGAATCAACAAAGAAAGGGCACACCAGCCCATTTCTAGCCGTGCAACGTTTTCAAGGCATGGATGCAGTTAGTCTGTTGCGATGATATTTTTAATTTACTTATATGTAAAACAGAATGAAGCCATTTCATTTGTGGTTAATTTTAGGTGGCAAACAAAGCAAACAATGGTGTTGGAACTATGTTCTAGCTGGAAAATAAAATAACTATTTTTTGACATTGAAAACAAAAGAAAAGAAACACTTGCTGAAGTTGCATTTCTATTACAGAATGAGAACATGTTTAGAACCCTAAGGAAATGTGAGAGCTCGTATATCCACCTCCTTCACAGCAGTCAGTCTGTTTTTCCTTTTTTTTAAAAAATTATACTTTAGGTTCTGGGGTACATGTGCAGATCACTCTTTACTTCTCACTCAAAGCTGATTTTACTCTGTGCTGTCTTTACTGCCATCTAAGGTCTCCTTTCTGTAAACTTTTGTGGGCAGCTTACCAGCTAATTTCCCAGTTTAAACACATTAAAACACTTCAGTAAAATTTAAGTTCTTGAAAAACAAACAAAACACCAGCAAGACTCTGAAGGTTGACTCGATCTGCTATAAAACAGCATGAACTAGATCAGAATTTTACATCACAGGCTGACCCAAAGTGTTTGATTTATTTTCATACCTTTCTAGTCTTTCTTTTTCATATTTTTTGGTAGCTGGTTGACGTGATGTATTCAAAAGTGACCTGGGCTCTTGTAGGCCCTTCGGAGGTGGAACTGCTGGGCATGCTGTCCTAGGAAAGGCGTTCAGGCGTTAGTCACTTCCTTTATTGTTGGGACACGCTGGTGCTTTGGTTACACACATGTAAAACTGTGACAGCAAGTCACTTCCGGAGAGTGGCTGATAGTCTCCGGGAAAATGAACTCAGGGAATTGTACATACTATAAATGTGTAATGTTAGAAATCCTGACTCTTATATTCACATCTCCTTTCTTTCTCTTTCTTTCCCTTTTCTTGCCCTGAAAAGAACTTATAGTATGTATATGAAATATAACAATTAGTGTGAACATTGTTTTGCCAGATTATTTGATAAGACATTATAGTGTTTGAATTATAACTTATGCTAGATTCAGTAAATAAACTAGAAATAACAATATGAGGTAGGCAAGTCTTGCAAATTAATTAGTGTAATATTATTTAAATGAGCCATTACCCAATTGGCTTATTCTACATTTTCACATAGATTATATTTTCCATTATTTAATGTTATCTTATTTCTTCAATAAGGTTTGAAAGAAGTAGAATTGGCAGTAGGACCAAGGAACAGCATAATTGGTCTTAAAAGGGGGCAAAACAACAGATAATTTAAAATAGAAAAATTGAAGCCTATATTATAGGGGGGGAAGTCTGTATCTTGAGACAAAGAACACTAAGGAGTGTGTAAAATTAACAGTGTATCTCCAGAATAAAAGACAAAAACAAACACAGAGAAAACTGGCAACAACATCTTATACTGGCATATAGTGAATTTCCTTTCACAGGGCTCCGAAGATGTTTTATATGGTCCACTAAACTTAGTGCAGGTATTTCAGTATCAGAAAAATGGAGATAAATTAGAAAGGGCTCATAAACAGAAAGATAGATAAAGGACTGTGGAGTTTACCCATTAGGAAACATAATTGAGTGAAAAATATGGTTTGACTCACCACTAATGTAAGATACAGCCTCTAAGAATATGATAAATGTGAGTAACACAGATCCATGGAATTTAATGTGTGTGTGTTACCGGCAGTAGGCAGTGGACAGGCTTTCCATCCGTGGTCGCAGGAGTCCTAGCTAGACAGTACTGCTGGTTGTATACATGCCCTTAGGCTTCTGTGAAGGTGACCAGAGATTTTAAGGCTAGATCAGAGATTTCTTAGCCTTAGACGAGAGGGAGTCTCTTGAAGAGAGCAGGGGCTGTTTAGAGGCATCTTAGTTAGAGTAGACTCCTAGCAATGCTCAGAGTGCAACGAACCCTCTGCACGGGCTTACTGACAGTGAATATGGGAAGCCAGAGTAATCTCTCCAAGAGTCTTGTGTTTCCCAGTGTCAGAAATTGTCAACCTGATATTAATTACATTGTGAAGACTAGAGAGCTGTATTTTTTAATACTGTCCTACATGTCAGTGACCCCAGAGGCAGGGCCTTTGCCTTTCAGCCAAGCTATTATTTCCCAAGGGGATCATGATAAAAGTAGCAGAGAATTTTAAACTCCTGATGATGAGAGCAAAGGGAAGTTGTGTCAGCAGTAACACTGACAGAGATGGCAGGGATGTGAGTTCCTTCCAACTTGGAGAATGTTAGCGCTTGGAAGCACAGTGGGTAAGACATCGGAGGGACATGTACTGTTGTGACACAGGACACCTCAACAGTGTGTAGCTCCATGACTGTTCCAGAGGCAGGGGAACGTTGGAAGCAAATTGTAGTATCAGTGCTGCAAAGTGCTCTTCCTCCAGAAGATGACGAAGGCTACAGCCTGCAAGATGATGTAGTAGTCTTGCAATGGGTGGCATTGGAAGCTATTCTCGAATGGTGAGACTGCACTTTTGGGTAGTAGGAAAAGTAACACAGAAAACTTTCAGAAGGCTTAACTGAGTCACTAGGGCAGAGATGACATTGTCTGACCTCCATGGAATCATGTGCAAAACTTGGCATGGGGCCTCCTGTGTCAAAACGTAACTGAACCAGGTCTTTGTTTTCAAGGAGTCAATTTTGCCTGATTTAAGGTTTCTAAGAGAAGAATGACAAACAGCCCCTTTATCAGCTTCATGCAATCTTATGAGTCGCAGGTGACTGCAGAGCATGGGCAGGTCTGGAATGGGGTACATCCAAGTACAACAGGAATGTCTTTGATTTCTATCTATAGATACAATTTTAACTATTTAATCTCATTTCATTTTCTCAAACTCATCATATTTCTGTGTAACAAACACAATATGGGCTGCTTTGATATGTTCTTGTGTATAATATTATCTCAATGTATGTGTATGTATGTTTGCAAAATGTGATATTAACAGTAATGTTTCATACATAGGTGATATTAACAGTAATTGTTTTATACATAAACAAATATTTATGCAGTGTTTTACAATTTTACACGTGATGGTGTTTGCCTATGTCTATCAGGTAGCCTAAGAATTTGGAACTGCTGCTGTGTCTAGGGGTGTAGTCTGTGCTACTTAAGTATATGTTAGTTTGAAAATAGATTATTTTCAAAATACATTATTTTCAAATAATCTATTTTCAACCTAAAATATACATAAGTAGCACAGACTAATGTTATCCTAATGGATAATGAGAAAAATTGAAACTATTATAAACCAATATGTTTAAAGACTATTCAGCCTTTTTATTTAAAAGCTGACGTTAGCAAGACAATTGCAAGAACTGTTGAAGAGACACTATGAGTCTTTCTGTATGTTACTTTGGAAGAAGGGGGAACTATGAGGAAAGACTCATCTTTGGCTTGAAAAGCATCCACTCTTGGCATTGAACCAGCATATTGGATCAAAGAAAACTGGATCGCGCCGAGGAAAACAGAATCGTATTGTCTAAAGGGCATTATCTTCATTGTTTATTTTTCCAAGAAAGAAAGACAAAGACAACATGTTAACAATAGTTAATTTGAGATGATGGAAATATAGATATTTATGACATTATTTTCTGTACATCTTTATATTTTTAAAATTGTACACATATAAAATATGTGCTTGAGTAAACAAAACTGTTACATAAAAATCTCCTGTCACTTCCATCTGCACCCTTAAGGTGCATGTTAGAGTGTGGAAAATGGTAAATAGCAAATACCGCAAAGGAAACCATAGATTAAGACTTATAACATTTTTAATCAGGCTTTCTGCCACTCAAAATGATATGCTAAACACTTACAATTTTCATTTTTTCCTAATTCCCTATTTTTATCTTAGCACTTTCTAGTTAATTTGAATGAAAGTCAGTGAGTGCTCATGAACTGTGTCCCACATGCTGGGCAGTGTGTGTCACTGGGGTTGTGCCAGGTGGGAGGCAGGGTGGCCTGGTGGATCCACAGTGGGAGCTGAAGCCAGCCTGCCTGGCTTTGCTGCTTGGCTCAGCTCCCAGCCAGCTGTGTTGTTTGGGAAAAGCTATATCATGTTCTGCACCTCAAGTCCTCATCTGTATAATGTGGAGGTAAAAATAGCACCTACCTTTTAAACTGTGAAGTGTAAGTTGTGAAGAGTAAAGGTGTGAAAACATATCTAGTACTAAGAAAGGGGCCTGACTCATAAGAAGCATTCAATGCATGTTCATACTCAAGGAGATGGATCTCATATCTCTTGTGGCTCACAATCCTTTTTACATAGAAAAAAAATTACATTCTTTAAATAAACTAAGATAGCTCAAGGGGAATCTTTCCTTGATCAGCTTCTTCCAGAGACTTAGAAGGCATAGTGGTTGAAATGAAAAAAAAAAAAAAAGGTAATAAAAGTGGAGCTCAAGACCATAAAGAAATTAAAGACATTAAAGAACATTAAGAAATGTACTAATCTGACACATGTGTGAAAGCATTAGCATCATGTACCCAGTAAAGGACTAAGTTAGAGCAATGAATACTAATTAATCATTTAAGAGTTTTATGGAGACCAGGCCAAGCTTCTAGTGTTATTTGGAAAAAGCAAAGCGTGAAAACAGTATTTGAATGGAGAAGGGAAGGGAGAAATAACACATTTGAGTTTGCTTTCATTTAAGGGGGCAAATTGAAAACAAATTGTTTAAATAAACTAGTGACAACTCCCCTTCTCCATGTCACACAGTACACACGCACAATGGTGAGGCGGTGGCATTATTTTTGGATTTGATCTACCCCAGTATAAATTACTGAATAAACAAATCACATCTTAAAAAAAAAAAACCTTACAGAAATAATATAGTGTTGACATGTATTTTAGTTACATGTATTCATCAGGCTTCTAATGTCCTACTGTAGGCTGCAAACTCAAATCCATAGGAAGGTAAATAGAGCAGGTAACAGAGGCAGGTGTGCCTGTGAATGCTCTGCAGGTGTGGTGATGACTCTGGCGAGCACATCCTCTCAAAAAGGGAAAGCAGTTACTTCTGGCCAATATCCAGGCTCAATGTTCCAGAAACAGGGATTCTTATTTGAAATTGTTTAATTTTAATATCTTCCAGAAATGAATTAAATGCCATTTTGCCTAGAGGTCATCTTTTTTTCTGTTTTTTTTTTTTAATACAAATATACTTTTACAATTATCCTAATATAACATGACTGTATCAATGTGATTTTCCAGTTATGACTTGGTACATACTGAAGAATGTTGATTTTTATCACTTTGTAGATAAATTGAATGGCTTACTGTTTCCTAATGATGCCCAGTTCTGTCCTATTTCTGATCCTTTTCTCATATTACCAAATGTTTTCTTACCTTCATGTCTCTGGGTAAGTTCTACCTTGCACAAATGCTATGACAACTTGAGACTTGATGCAGTCACTTCCAGTTAAAAGCAACTTTCCTAACTCAAAATCTTCATAGCATTTACTTATGTCTCTTATGATATCTATAGATTTCTACCTTTTGCTGTAAGCATTTTCATTAACATTATATCTCAGTTATTTTTATATGAGCAAAATAATGCTTACATAGTGCATGCTTATAGCTGTAACCACTGTTTTCATTTTGGTACATTTCTTCCATTCTTCTGCATAAAAATGAGACAAAATAATCTACTAAGATCTGAAGTGGCTGTATAAATTTAGCAATGTACCCATAGTGTGAGAAGTCCTTTAACAGCATAAAGTAGTTTCATTCTTGTTTAGTTCCTGCTAATATAATAGGAAAAACATAATATTTAATATTTTGAGTTTTTTAAAGAATAAATGTCCTATTTATTAAGATTTAGCTATATTAAGGCTAAGAATATTTTCATAATAGGTCATATAATATTAATTATATATGTACTAAGTGTTATACTAATCACTTTATAGATTTTAATTTACTTAATCCTTTAGAAGACACTATAGGGTACATAATATTACTATTCTGGAATTATAGAAGATTGAGATTCCAAAAGGTCAGGTAATTTGCCACAATTACGTGGTTACTAAGAGGCAGGGATGGACTAAAACCCCCTTCTTACTCTGGTGACGTACAGCACCTCAGTGTGGCATTTTCAATGTCCATGCAGTTTTGTGAATGTAGCTTTTCAAGCAGTGGCTTCCTGTCATATTGTGTGCACAGATGTGGCTTTAAAAAGCTAAAAAGATCCATTGCAATTTCCCTCCAGCTTTCTAGAGAAGCTGGGTTTATTTAAAATTTCTGTGGAACCATTTTATCAGACAAACATCTATTATTTTTCTGATTGGTAAAATAAGTTTTGAAAACAATGTAAGCTTGAGTTTTTGAAAACAATTTAAGCTTGAGTTTTAGAAGGTTTTAGCGTACTTTGTAATCATAATTTGTGTGATATTTCACTGTTTTTTCTTCTTTCATAGTACATCTAGGCCCAAGCACCTTCTAAGAATAGAATTATAACAAGTAATTTTACTTGAAATGAATGTTATATACAGAATATGGATACAGAAGTGGGCCGCTCAATATTTTAAAGCCAAGATGGCAGGAGTTTCACATTACTGCTTCTTCGAAAATTTCTTTGTCTATTTCCAAACTTGCTTGGATACTTTCATATTTCTAGCTTTGTCTTTTCCTTCTTGGAATAAATATTATACTGCTATTGGCAACAGATTTGGCAAACACACTTTGATGAATTATTAAATGCATTTAGTAGCTACAAAGGGAATCCTGGTATGATTGGAAGATCTCGGGAGGCTTCCTTATAATTTCTTTGCCCACCCGTCCCCAGCACGAAAGGACAAAAGAAGCATGGTAAGTTGACTCACAAGAGCTATTCACAAGTCAGCATCTGTCTCCGTAATAGCAAAACATTCCATATTTTACCTACTAACTTCCCTGATAAGTCATCTTTTCCCGTAAAGCATCTCAAGTGTGTCATCTTTCATGACATGCGGGTCAGTCATAGCCCTCCTTTGCATTCACATTTCTCATCTTTTATTACCGTATGCTCCAGGAGTCTACTCTTCTCTCCAACCCTCCAGGACATCTTTTCCTGTCTATGTGTCTGATATGTGACAGCGTTTCCCTTTAGTGTGTTGAGGGAGGGATATCTCTTTTTGGCATGGATTCTGTCTGTGACATTTTTATGTCCTCAGGGCACCCACATTTCAATGTTTTCAGGACTGAGTATTCTTACTGTAGATGTAGTTTTTAAATTTTGTCTGTCAATTACATGCTACTTTACGGTCACAAGCATTGCCAGTGAACTTTCATTTCATTGTTGGATGCTGAATTTTGTGTTGAGACAGTGGACACAAATTTGGCTTTATGTGTTTGAATGGGGATGTTAAAGGAGATTGGTGAAAGAAATTGGTTATCTCCTTTTTACATTAGGTAGAGATTTTTTTGTTCCCAGCAACGCCCCCCATTTTTTTCCCCTCATTGCCTTTTGACTCCTAGCATCAATATCATTTTCTGGAAAACTACTGTTTACTTAAGTAATCTCATGCCAAGAAGGAAGATTAAAAGGTATGTGTATGCATGTGTGTGAGTTTTTTCAGTAAAGATTAGAAGAAGGGGAGAAGAAGGAAGCTTCTTTTAATGCCTACAATGCAATAAGCATGCTAATATGTGTGTGTTCACGTGTTAATTTTCATGTAATTGATACTTACTCTAATAGAATAGATACTGAAATGTTTGAACTAGTATCCAAGCTTCAACATTTACTAGCTATTTGACCTTGGTGAAATCTTTTAACCTCATTAAGGACCTGATATTCGTATTTGTAAAATATGAACACTATTATTTGTTGAGATTGTTGTTGCGGAGTTTAAACAAATTAAAGGTGAATGGTTTGGTTTGAGTTCTGGTCCTCCTTATATAGAACCTGGTGTTTGTTCCAGAAACTTCTTTATTATTAGTCCTTAAAGTAACTGTGAAAAGGAGTAATCACACCCATTTCTAAAGATAAAATACATAGTTTGGTGGGAGAGAATTAAGGATTTTCTCTGGTATAAAATACCCAATTAGTGACAACAATGGAATCAGGACCAAAATCTGTGTTTTAGCTGAGATAGTGGTTTGACTGCTGTGAAAAAGACCTAAAATAGCATGCTAGAAGAGGGTAGACATTTTAGATCTTATAGAAAAGTCAGCTGGTTTGTGATATTAGCAATATTTCAGGGACCCACAGTTCTATCTCTGGCTCCACAATTCTTAAGGTTTGTCCTTGTTTGGATGTCCAAGATGGCAACAGCAAAAATGGATGGTGTGCCCCTTCCTTTGAGATTACAGTTCACAAGTCTGGTTGCACATTAGAATCATTGCAGAGACCTTTTAAGAAGTATTGGTCCCCAGTCCCTACCTCTCAGAGATTCTGCCACAGTTGATCTGATGGAAGGTCATGGTGTTGATTTTGGTTTTTGTTTGTTTTTGGTTTTTTTCTTTTGGCATTATAATGCATCCACAAATTAATATTTATTTTTTATTTATCTTTAAACTTTTAGTTTAGGCTCAGGGCTGCATGTGCAGGTTTGTCTTCTAGGTAAACTTGTGTCGTGGAGATTTGATGTACAGATTATTTCATCACCCAGGTACGAAGCCTAGTACCCAATAGTTATTTTTTCTGCACCTCTCCCTCCTCCCATTTGTTTTTAAGCAAATGCTTTAATTGTCTCCTATTCACGCTGCTGGTGAGGGAAGGGATTCCTGCCCTAGGTTATAGTGATGGCCAAACATACAACACCTGACACTGAATGGATGCGACTGACAGCTGTCAGTCACATATACTCACAGCCCTAAGGGAGGAGGACAACACATGCTACACAAGGGCCTGTGAGGTTTTCCTTGGGAATGGAGTGAATAATCAGGAGTATAGGAGGCAGGCTTTGTAATAGCAAGAAGGAAAGACGCTCCCTAGTTCCCTGGAGAGGATGTCATTGGCTTGTTTAAATAATTCTGTGGGCCGGTGGTAAACTGAAACCCACTACTCAGAAACTGTAACTGGGTTTTCTGATAAGGATGACGGTTTGGCTAGTAGGGCACATTATCCACAGGAGCAGAGTGAGAAGGAGAACTTGCAAGTAGGTCACTTGAGGTTCTCCAAGTTTACCAGATGTCAAAGCAGCCTGTAATATTGAGCCGTAATTTTAGGCTTTATTCTATGACAGTCCATGATGGATTTTTCAGGTTGGCTGGCAGTTTTCTTCCATATGGTGATTCAGGGATTTGGGTTCCTTCTCCTTCCTGAATCTTTCATCCCCTAGGGTCTTGTCATCATTTACTTCCAATCAGCTGAAGACAAAAGGCAAAAGACAACATAAGAGTAGGCACATTTATTTTTAAAAATGTTTGGGCCAGAAATATCAAACTTCACCGTCTACTCTATGACCACACATAGGAACAAGGTGATCTGGGAAATGTAGTCTGGACTTTGCAGTTTTCCTGATCTAATTTCTATCACTTTAGAAGAAGGGATGGAGTTTGGATCAACTGTCCATTATTACTTTAAGTATCACTACTATGGTCCAGGGATGTATTTTTTATTATTTTATTTTATTTTATTTTTCTTTTACCATTGCCCAGAGTTTAACCCTTTTATCTGTTTTGTGTTTTATTTTCAGTGTTTCTGTACTCAGAAACCATAATCTCTGCTTTCCCCCCACCCCCCACCACATGATTAGTACTTTTCTTCCATGCTCATTTAACTGGACTTTCTATCCTTACAAAATCTTTCCAGACTACTCTAGACATTTTGCTCTAAATTCCTCTATATGATGCTTTCTTTGAATTATTTGATGATAATGATCAAAAGAATTTGTGACATTTCTTACATTGCTTTAGTATAAAATTATTTAATTTCTTTATTAGTATTCCATTTTTCATATTTATTTTGACTACTTTATTAGATCATAAATGCCTAAAAGTTAAGCACAGTAACTGATGCTTAGTTTTGTTTTTAGACTTTTTTACAAAGTAGGAGAGTTTATGCGTTTGAAATGCATGTATACTCACACCAGTAACAGATTGTATAAAACTGGTATATTTAATGCATACAGCTTTTAGGATATACTTAAAATGCCATTCTATTTTGATCTCTCCCTCTTTATTTAAATTTTATTTAGCGGGATTTTTTTTTCACTGCCACTGCAAAAACTAAGAACTATATCAGACATATGGTTTTATGATCAATCCTAAATACTAGAACACCATAAAGTCATTTTTATTCACACACTCTCAAATGTAAAAGAATTAGAATTTCCAAGCCAATATATTTATCTTCAGCCTTCGTTCATATATGACTTATGTTCCTTGTTTTCCAGTAAGCACTTATGGAGAAAGGTGAAAGCCTTCATTTTTCTTTCTCTGGGCATGATGCCTTTGTCCAGCATCGTCTTTCATTCCCCGTCTCTGCTGAAGAAACTGGATTTGGAGAATCCTGCGTTTAGCTAAGACTCTATAGGTCTCTTTCAATACACATGATATGTTTCCTATTTTACCTTATTATATTTCATAGTAATCTTCTCTTTATACCTTTTTATAATTTAATTATGTTTTCATCTTGCGTACATTCTCTCATAACTGTTTTTTAAAAGTTTCACTCCCTTTCTCAGAAAAGCAATGCATTTCCTAAGCCAAAAAAGTTTCTCTTCTCCTTCCCAGTAGATGTTCAAGAAGAGCAATATTTTCTTTCTTCCTTTCATATGTCTGGTGTATCAGATTTTCTGATGCCTTTATCATTACATTTCTCACGTAGTGTCTAAAGACTCAAGCGTTTTCCTTTATAAGTCTGATATATTTGTTCTATATACTATGTACCTTGCCTTCTTACCAACACCCTGTGTTCTTTTTTTTTTTTTTTTTTTTTTGTGAGACCAGAAGTCTTTATTCTTTGTTCCTATGCATGGTGACTTTTCTTTCACATAGCTGGTCAGTTCTTTCTTTCTGGCCATCCTTCTTTTGGCTCCCAGGAGCAGCACCCTTCTCTCCGCGTGGTCCTTCTATAGCATCATTTGCTACTAGTATTTTAGCCTCACGGGCAAATTCTTCCCTTTATCTCTCAGCACATGATGCTTTATTAAATCTATTAAAGTTCAGATAATTACTTTCTGTTTTCATTGTATTAAACTGTTGCTTTTACTTCCTTTTGTTCTAAGTTACGTGGCCTTTTCCTCCTGCCAAAGAGATGAATTGTCATTTTGCTTATGTTCAGTGAGATTTATCAGCACTTCTATTATTCATCAGTTTCAGATTTCACATTTCTGTTTGGATTCCTCCTTATACCTTGAGGCTATTTTACTTACCCTTGTGTGGTTAAGAGTTTCTGAGCATTTTATTTCTTCTGCTGCCTGTAAAACTTCTTTTTCATTTGGCACATCACACAGAATGCATTATATTCTCCCATTCAAGTAGTCAGTAGCCACTTTGCTATTTTGCATTATCTTGGCAGTATATCACTGTTTCTTTTTTTATAACACAGAGATATTATATTTTACTGAATGCTAATCTGCATAGATATAATTTTTCATACACAGTCTTTGTAATATTATTCAAAATGTTTAGATTTTTATTTGCCTATTAACATAAATGAATCAATTTTTGATACAATATGAGTAATCTGATTACTCATATTTAATAGGTAATTATCACATGTTACTATTTATATCTCAGGACATACTTCTATGATGTATTTTTTGTCACTAGTATCTGTTTTCTATATTATTTTTCTTTGTATCTATATTATATTCTCGTTTTTTCCAGATTATTTTAATTCAATTAATCTGTGCCATATAGACCCCAAACTAAATACTGTAATCTGACCATACATGATAGTGTTTTACTAAATGTTGAAATTTAAAAGCTACATAATACACAATCTTTGCACCCAAGAAAATCAGAATCTAGGAGTAAGACATGCTTAAGCCAATAATTAAATTCCAGTGTGATATACATAGTAGTAGAAGTAATACGTGAACAGAGGAGAGATTTATTAACTCTGAAGACATAAAGGAATGCTTTACAGAGGCAGGTGACTCCAAGCAACGCGGCTAAGGCCGGTAGTAGGCCTTTATACAGTCAAGGAAGGCGGAGATTCTTGATAGATGGAATGGCATGCACAAAGGATTTAAGCATGGAGCCACAAGGTTCGTGGAGGCCGCAAGTGATTCAATGCTGCTAAAGCAGGAACTGGTTAGGTTGATGCGGGTGAGCTGTGAGAGATGAAGATGGAAAGGCAGGTGGGTAGAAGTCATGAAGTATCTTACCTGTCCTTCTCGGTTGGAATGTAGACTTCATTCTATGAGAGAGAAGACACCTGCCAGGCGCGGTGGCTCACGCCTATAATCCCAGCACTTTGGGAGGCCGAGGCGGGGGGATCGCGAGGTCAGGAGATCGAGACCATCCTGGGCAACACGGTGAAATCCCGTCACGTGAAAAATACAAAAAATTAGCCAGGTGTGGTGGTGCGCGCCAGATACTCGGGAGGCTGAGGCGGGGAAATCGCTTGAACCAGGAAAACGGAAGTTGCTGCGAGCCGAGATCGCGGCACTGCACTCCAGCCTGGCGGCAGAGCGAGACTCTGTCTCAAAAAAAAAAAAAGAAAAAAGAGAGAGAGAGAAGAAACCATAAAAGGAAAATAAGCAGGGGAAAGGATTTGGTCAGATAGAACAGGGTTTGGTCGCTGTAAAGCATGGATTCTGAAGGTAGCAAGACAAAAGTCAGCAGGGCCAGCTACGAGGCTGTTGTCCAGAAGAAACGTGTGGAGAGGCTGAACAAAATTAGTGGTGATGGAGAAGAAAAGGATGGACATGGACCCGACGGACATGCACCTAAGCAGAGAAGCATCGAGGAGGATGGGTAAATTGCTGGCTTTGGGGATGAGCTACCACGCCAGGCTGGTTACCCTGGAGGAAGAACACACACTCCATGTCAGCCTTATTTGTTCTCTGTACTGTTCTATTTTGTTAGAAAGCCTGACCTCATAATCCTCGTGGTTCCTCAAGCAGTTCACTTTCAGTTTTGTAGCTCAACACAGTGTTTTTCTGTATAAGAAATACAGGCTCACATACTGCTGAGGCAGCCAGCAACAATCCAGGATAGTGTAAGTGGCAGATCTCAGAATTGTACTGGTGCAATTCACAGCATGCTGTAGCTCGTGAAGTGACTTTTCACGTAGTCTCCTTATGCAGGGACCGATCCAGAGAATCAAAATTTTGGTGGCACGGGATGAGCATGATTTGTTATACTGATGCCCCAAAGCTGAATCAGTGTTATTTTATGCTAAGCAGTTTTATTAACATTCTGGGTAAGTGATGGGTTCTATGCCTCAGATATGTCTAAGCGTTCTGTGAGGGTAAGTAGGTACCAACCCAGAAATAGGCCATAAAACTAGTTTCCTGGTAAAACTCATACAAGAATGGGCTGATGCAAACTTTATATTTTTTCCCATTTTAAATCCTTAAATACCATCTTTTTTTAAAAAGTAAAATCTGGGTTACTGTGTCCTAGAAAAGCCTAATAGTAGTCTTCCTGAGTTGGGATGCACCATCTGTTCACTCTCCTAACTCACTTTATTTTCCCCCACAGTAAATCTCATGGGTATTGTTGTTTCTACCTAGTCACTGGAAGTACTTTTAGTTATCTGCCAAAGTTACCCAGATGTTTTAAACGTTCTTCTAATACATTCCAGGGTTTATTCTGGGCTTTTCTTTTCTTCCTTTCGGTAGACACTTTTTTTCTTTTTTTTTTTTCTTTTTTAAAATCATGTTCTCCATGGTTAGCTTTCTCATCGATCATTCTACATGCTCAAAAGCCTCAGCTGAAAGGGAGTGTAGATCACATACCCATGGCCAATGCGCAATGTGTATCAGCTTCCCTTCTCTTTATAATTATTATTTTCATTCTTGACATATTCCTCAAGGCTTCATTTATAACAAAGCTTCCCTGAAGAGTGTTTACGTTTCTGTCAAGGAGCGCAGAATACCTCACTTTTCCCTAGTAAAACTCAAGAATATTTATCTTATCCCTGATCCCATGAGCACCATCCTTGCACATAGCACTTAGCAGTGACGTCGGTTCCAACACCTCATCCTTCAGCTCCCCTCTCTGCCCTGCCACGTACATCTCTGTGAATTCCAGATGCGCCTCCCCTCCACCCCCCATATGTTTCATCTGTGCCCAATGTGATCCAGATGCCTTGTATTTTCTTCCAGGGAAATGCAGGATCTTTAGAAGCTGTCCCCTGCGAGTCATTTTTCTGCCTTTACATCCGAGTCTGTTGTATTTTTCCCCAATGTGCCACAGGTGCATATGGCTCTTCTTCTTCCCAGCACAGATGCACACTTCCTTCACCTTCTGTTCTCTTATCACTGCTGTTTTATGTGCCCCCGGTTCACCTCTCCGCCTCACATGCTGCCCAGCTGTGTTATATTTTTCTCATTGCTAGCATCTATCAATATTGCTGGCTGTAAGGGAGCAAGTTGCTTCTCTTGCTTTAGATGAACAAGAGACATTTCTATTTCTCTTAGTTTAAGTATGTCTGACTTTTTTTCTAATGCATGTTATGTGGATTTACTCTTCTGTACTGTGAGGGTTCCTCATAATCTCGACCATTCCAGTGGGAATACGTAGTGCTGTGACTTTCTTTTGAAACAGAATCTGGGGTCATCAAATGCCTTCTCATTTCTATTTATTATTCTGTTAAGAAAACACTGGTTCAGAGTTTGCTAAGAGCAAAGCCTACAGCTACAGCCTATGCTCATCAGAATGAAGAAGACATAGTTAATGGGTTAATTGTAATATACAGAATAATCTCATCTGTGAGCTTTCAGGTAAATGGGAAAGATTTCTTATACAATTTTTTTGTGTCAATCAGAACACACAAAACAGAGCTCTGTATGTCTACAATGTATGTAAAGTATATAGGTATTCCTCATCATAAACTAGCTCTTTTGACTTTTTCTGGACATACCCTTGTTTAATTGCACTGAGTTGTCCTGCTTCCCTGTATTCCATGAAGACCTGCTCCTTCAGCATCCCTCAATTCAATTGTTGGCACATTAGTGTGACAGGGTGATGCTAGAGCGGTACAAATACTCCCTCACGTTGAGCACATTTGTTTGGTCTGCTCAGAGTCTTGCTTACAGTTTGTTTTAAAATAACCAAAATGCTTACTTTTCATCCTCCATGATATACCTTATGAGTCATTGTCTGCATAAGAATTACAGCATATAAATTGCATTCATTGACTTTTCTGTCTCCCAGTCAGGTCTTCTACCAATGTACTTCAGTTCATAATAATTAGACCTGGGAACACTGCAACTTTTCCCTTCTGATGCAGAAAATATCTAGGAACAATTATCATTATCCCCCACAGTGCTATTAGGGGAACTGTTCTTCTTTTTAAATATTAAGTCTTTATGGATCCTTGCTCCCATGTCAGCTTTGATCCATTTATTTGGTTTTGAGCTGACTAAAACCTCTGTATCATCTTCACTGTCCCACTGCTTAATTATCCTATGTCCTTCAGAGCATGAAACCTTTAGTCTTTTTTCTATTTGAAGACTGAACTAGTACGTTGTTCATATTTTTAATATTCATCCTTCACATATTTATTTTATTATCCTTCAAATATTTATAGGATGAATAATAAAATAAATATGTGAAGGATGAATATTAAATAATAAAATAAATATTTGAAGGATGAATATTAAAAATATGAACAATATACTAGTTCAGTACATACTGTGTACTAGGCAATCTTACAGGCCTGATAAGACAAACCTGAACAAAAGTTCCCGCCTTTATAAATCTTACATCTTAGGCAAAAAGACAGGAATAAATTAGTAAGTAAAATGCAGTTTACAGTACTGAGAATGATAAGTGCCTGTAGGGAAAAAAGCTCAGCAAGAAATAGTGATAAGGAATGTGTAGATGTGTACGATGGCATGTGTGTGTTAAATGGGGCCCAGGGAAGGCCTCCTTGAGAGTCACAGTTGAGGAGTGAGTCAGCCCTGATGGTATCTGAACGGAGTATCTCAGGTGAAGGGAATAGGAATTCAAATGCTCTAACCTGGAACTGTGAACTGATGTACTGGGGGAACTTGGAGAAAGTCCATGGGACTGGAGTGCACTGTGAGGAGGAGAGTACTAGGCTGAGTAAGGAGAGGCAATGGGGTTCAGATGAAGGAGAGCCGTGTAGGGCATTTTAAGTTTCACAAATCCTGCTGAGGGAGGCCTTTCCCCAAATGCAATCTTTTATTTCTCATAGGTCCCAGAGGTATTAATACTTACTTCCTTTTTCTAAGGACCTCTGATTTTCCCCAATGGTCTACACCTCCCTCCCTCCCTTTTCCTTTTCTCTCATGCAGCTCCCTCCCTCCCTTCCTTCTTCTCTTCCTCCTTTCCTTCCTTTTCCCTCCCTCCTTCCTTCCTTCCTTTTCCTTCGTTTTTTCTCTTTCTTCTTTCCCCCACAGTTTATCCCATGAAACATGGCACCTTATCCTCATTTATAAATGTTTCTTCTCATCTGCAAAGATGATGGGACCCCAGGATATCAATTTTTCTAAAAACTTGCATTTCTTATTTATTTTTGAGTCACAAGAGGACATGGACATTCAAATGTTTGCTGCAGAAATGGGAGGAAAGGGTGTTATCTCTTTCTCCGCTTCAGGACCATTCTCTGTGATTTCCAGCTGTTTCCTTTCTTCCTTGGCTCTTTGATGGCTTTAGGTACAACAGAGATCCAGTGTTCTCCTTGTGTACTTAGGTTCCATTTATCCTTTTTTCTCTCCTTTTTTTTAAGTTGGCTTCTCCAGAGAAGCATGCCTTTTTGCTCACTCTTCTCAGACAGTCGCCTTTCATCTCTGAACCTGCCTGGGGCAGCGTAGCTCACTACCTTGACTCTGTCTTTGTCTCCCTTTGGTACCCTCTCACCTAGAGGCATGACAAATTGTATGCAACTGACTTTTTATGTATCCTCAATTGTGTGCTTCTTCCTGTTAGCTCTCTAACGGAGTACAAGGTGAGTGTAGAATCCTCCATCTACAGAACTGGAAAGGATTCCATGTAGTCCAGTACTACTTGATAACTGAAGAAAAAATAGTGTTTTCCTCTTTGCCCCACATTTAAAAAGGAAGAGGGCGTGGACTTACAGCTGTGCTGTTGTTTTTCTCGTGTGCATTTGCTTTAGGTGCTGTTTATTCCTCCAAGGAAGAGGAAGAGTGGTGTGATTGTAAACTCACCCTAGGTGCGCCGTCAGTGTCTTTCCCATCTTCTACTATCCAAAAGGTATTTGAAATCCCACTTTCTCTATGAAAACTTTCTGAGTAACTCCAGCCTTTTACTCTTTGACCCTCTCTGAACTGCTTTATTCCACATGGTTGATGTTACTGACTTGACATTAACCCATATTGTCTAATACATACATTGTTTATATTATTCTTGTTTATTCTAGATTGATAGCTCCTAGGGACATATTTTATCTCTCTTTTGGTGCTCACCACAACACTTTAAAGCAATGCTTTTCTCAAAGTAAGGACTGAATAGTATATTTAAAAAATGTTCCCATAAGCATGAGCATTTTATCCAATTTACAATTATTATTATTGTTATTTCTTTGAGATGGAGTCTTATTTTGTCACCCAGGCTGGAGTGCAACGGTGCCATCTTGGCTTAACTGCAACCTCCGTCTCACGTGTTTAAGTGACTCTCCTGTCTCAGCCTCCCGAGTAGCTGGGACCACAGGTGCCCACCACCACACCTGGCCCACTTTTGTATTTTTAGTAGAGACAGGATTTCACCATGTTGGCAAGGCTGCCCTCGAACACCCGACCTCAGGTGATCCACCCGCGTCAGCCTCACAAAGAGCTGAGATTATAGGCATGAGCCACCGCACCAGGCCCTAAATTATTTTATTTACCCTATTGAAAACTTTGATGTTCCATGTTTAGGTACAGTTCAGATGGGCTGAACTCTTTCTTCCTTTTTGGGGAATAATATTCATCACTGTTGACTCAGAGAAATGAACTTTGATCTCATGTTCTATTTTCTATGTATTTACTTTTCTTGAAACATTTCCTAGGCAGTTGTTTCTCTTCCTAACTAAATTAAACCATTTATTTCTTCAATATTTTTTCTTTCTCTTAACTTTCCTCTTCCATACCATTATACACAAAAATAGCATTTGCTGCTCACGGGCCTTGATTTTCTGCAAATACCAATCTAATAATCTATCTTCCACCTAAACAAAAATGTTTTTATTCTATAATATTTTTTGTATCTAATACAAAAGTGATATAGATTTTTTTGCATGCAATTTAAAACACATCACCTAGTAAAATAGCCTGACATGCAATATAATTTCCTAGAGTTAATTATGGGGTTGTGTGTGTGTGTGTGTATGTGTATATGTGTATATACTCTGTTTCTCTTCATGAATGTGTAATATACATACTGTCTTCTAACTCATTCTTTTCATGGTATTAAATTGTACTCTAACATTTTTATTACATTGTGATAGTGCTAAAATAATGTGTTATTTTTTACTGGATTAAATATTTAGAAAATATATAAATAAGGCAAAATAAAAATTGCTTATAACTACCCACAATGATCACTGTTTATAATTTCATCCATGCAACATATTGTGAACTACATCACATTATTATATATTTTCCACTATGTCATTTTTCATCTGTACAATATTCTTTTCTATGTATCTTGAGTGATTTTCAAAATCAGCTTGATTATTAAATACTAGTTTCCAGTGATCTTCTCTTACAATTCTGCAATTTGCCTCACTGAAGGAAATTTTTGTTTCACATTCCTTGTTTCTTAGGATAAATTCCCATCTTGAATTGAATTTCTGGGCAAGGATATGTGCTACCACATTGTCTTCCAGACAGTGATACTTCCACTTACATGTCACTCAGGTATATGTGAGTGACCATTTACATGAGATCTTGATATTACAGAGTTTTTCATGTTTTTATTTTTAGTTTTTCCAAATTGGTAGGCATAATAGGCTATCATATCATTTTATAACTTTATATTTCCTGAAAATAATAATGAAGTTAAACTTTCCTTAAGGATAGCTTTCCTGGTTTGCTGTAAATTTGCCTTTTATGTTTCTTTGTGGTGATTTTTGATATGCAAACATTTTATTTAACCACGTATGGATTTATTGTTACATATAAGTCGGGGTGTTCTGTACCTGAGACTAGATAAACATTTACTATATTTTCTTTTAATTACATTTTTAATATTTAAATATTTACCAAATTTAGAAGTGAATTGAGTGTTTGATATGAGGTAAGAAGATTTTGCTCTTCTCAGAATGGTCCAAACTCTGCATTTTTCCTTTTCTTTTCTTCTCCTTTTTTTTTTTTTTTGAGACGGAGTCTCATTCTGTTGCCAGGCTAGAGTGCAGTGTTGGGATCTTGGCTCATTGCAACCTCTGCTTCAAGTGATTTTCCTGCTTCAGCCTCCCAAGTAGCTGGGACTACAGGCGTATGCCACCATGCCCAGCTAAGTTTTTGTATTTTTAGTAGAGATGGTGTTTCACCATGTTGGCCAGGGTGATCTCGATCTCCTGACCTCATGATCTACGCACCTTGGCCTCCCAAAGTGCTGGGATTACAGGTGTGAGCCACTGTGCCCGGCCTTCAAACTGCACTTTTTCTTAACTAATCTGTTATTAGTCACAGATTTGAAGTTTATTTTGTAGAATACTTACTAAGAAACGCCAACATTGCAGGCATGATTGCTTTTTAAGGGTAAGAAGCAAAAAAGAGTAAGAAAGAATGAGAGCAAGGGGGTGTCAAGACTGCAGCATGGTGGACTGAGAGCAGAGAGTCTCAGGAAGACGGTGCTGTCTCAAGTTTCGAAAGCTGGAATGTGTCAAGAAGTGTTAAAATCTGTGAAGTGTTGACGATTGTACCTACTTGCAAGTTAACAGATTAGTCAGCCAGAGTTTCAAGGATACTAACCACAGACATGAGATTCTGGAGCCAGAGCCAAAGAATTATTTGTGGCTGAGCAGGTTCAGGTGGCACAGGGGCAGTAAAGCCTGAGCCTAAGTGAGTGCTGCGTACACAGAGAGCTTGCATCACGGCTCTAAAGCTGTGAACTTAGGAAATCCTAGTCTTTTGCGTTTTTCTGCAAGCAAAGATACCCATATTTGCCTGGGAGGAGGATATCCTCATTATATGGGACAGTAAATAATGGATCCCCTCTCAAAGGAGTCCCTATGTTCCGAGAAGATTCCATGTACAAAAATCCTTGAAATTGCATTCCAGAACAAAAGGCTATCAGTGCCTCTGCTTTCATGATGTGCAAAAACGTGGAATCTCTGGAGAATTATCTCCCAAGTAAGGATAAAGATAATTACAGCACAAACTAATATCTATTCAACATATATTTGTGCTATACACTGTACAAATTATCTTTTCTCTAATTTACATGTCAAAGCAACTCTATTAGATAAGTTCCTTTATTATTTCCATTTTCTGGATAAAATCAAATACTAAAAGATTAATAAATTTGCCCATAGTCACACAGCTAGCAGGTGGTGAAGCCATAATCTGAACTCAGATACTTTGACTTCTAATCTCTATCATGTCCTGACTCACAGTTTAAACAAAAAGCATATAAGGCATGTTCATTGGCTGCAGCAAAATAATGGTCATTGGTGACCACACTGAAAGTCATTTCAGTACAGTAATAGGAGCAGGATGAAGATTGGAGTACATTGAAAAATGATTGCAAGAGCATTAAACTGAGATAGGGAGCATGAAAAACTCATTCAAAATCTCTGATTGTGTAGATAGCGTAGCAACAAAAAAATCAAGAAATTATTATTATTTTTAGCTCTTTTATACTAATAATTGTGTTATACAATGGAGACAGGAAGGAATAAGGGAGGAAAATAACAAACAGCCAACCAATATTTCATTTAAACCTATGAAATGCTATGCAATTACTGGGGAGTGATTTACTTCCAACCATGTGGT